>VXAL01001021.1:101836-121430 GCA_013399475.1 Chauna torquata | reverse complement strand
TATATATATATATATATGTAAGTTCATGGTTAAAAGATAAAAAAATAGAGTTGTTTTCAAACACTTTGTACCTCAAATTAAAAAATAGTAAACAATAATGTTTTCACTACTCTCAGTGTGAGCAAACAAGCAGTTCATAGATATTCTTCTTCAGAAGAAATGTTGAAGGTACAAAACTATATGAAGCAAAAGAGAAAAGAAAGACCAGAGAGAAAGTACAGTGAATCCATAGGGGGATGCATTGAATATTAGACTGCCCATTTCTAAATAGCTTATAAGTGATGAATAAGACATTTTAATGACTTTAAATAGAAGATGATTGGAAAGTCAGTTGTCACAGAAAGATATGGAGCCCAACTGTGTGCTTATAAATGTAATTTGCAACACCACTTGTGGATAGGATGATGATATCGTTTATAATAGCTTGTTATTTGGGTCTGTAACATCATGTATTAGTGATTTATTAACCATCTGTAATGATACATAAATGTACCGTGAATAGAGTGGGTGCTTATTATGCATGAATTTAATAAAGTTGCACTCAGTTCCCTGTTCTGTCAGTTCTTAACAGCCTGTGTTTGAGACCAGTGTCCTGACTCAGTGGCAAAACCAGGGACATGAAGAATGCAGTACAAGGTCTTTGGTGCAGAAAGACATCTGTTCCTTCCGACTAACCATGTAGATAATATGTGGAAGGATTTAAAGCACCTGCAGTACATGCACTGGTAAATTGTAAATGTACCTTAGGCCAGGTACACAGCATATAAACAGAATAATGTCTCCAAGCAAAGAATAAAAAGCATCAATATTTGCTGAAAAGGCAACGCTAGGCTTTATAGTGCAGGAAAGAGATTTGGGAGCACTTGAAGAAAAATCCCTCGAGCACTCAGCCCTATATACAGCACTGTATAGCTGCAGTGAACAAAGCAAATGTGTTTCTATGTTACAGTGCAGGAGCACAATATAAATCAAGGAAGGTGGTAGTAGTGTAAATGTTATATTTATAATGGAAATGCTGATACAACCCCTAACTTACAGAGGTGCTGGCAGAAGCTGCCATAATATGGCTGGATATCATTTGAGCAGTGTTTGCAGAACTGATCAGTGTATCTCAGAAGGAACACCCTGTACTTGCTCTTGAAGATGCAAACTGCTGCCTATGAATCAGCCAGAATGACTAAATACATACTACACAAGCCTAACCTGGAGAGAAAAAAAATCTTTATTCTGACACTGCGATTGTTCTTTACATTTCAAAAGCTGAGGGAAGCAATCAAATCCATAGTACTTTCTTCTTTTTCAGTAGGTTATATTAAAAAACTCAATTGGTTCAGGATTTATTGATCTGAATTGACAGTGAAGTTCACAAATTCATATAAAAGAGCCATCTCATTACAAGCCCATTTAAAGAATCCATGGTTCAGAATTCACAAAAAAAGTTTCCGTGGAACATAAAAAAAAAAAAAAAAAAAAAAAACAAATAAGAGGAAATAACTTTTGAGAATAGACAGTACAAATCATTTCTCTTTGGTATTGTGTGTGATTTGTCAGATGCAGACAGAAATTCTTATTTTAATTCTTTTGTAGGAAACACTGCAAGGCAGAGCCAATACATATACAGAAATTACTAAGAAGAGATGGCTGATCAGAATGAGTCTACTGGTGCTGCTGGTGCTAAGTTGTGAATTTGTGGTTAAATTTGGTCCAAGTGAAAATGTTAACAGTGGCTAAAAAAAAAAACAAACAAAAATATCACTATTAAACTGTTAAAGAGCACAGCATTTCTATTTTAAAATTTAGCATTTTCTGTATCCTTATGAAGGAGGTAAGTCCTTCCACATCAAAACTCTGTGCTAAGTGAGGAAATCAAGCCTCTAAGATTAAAAATCAAATCTCTCAAAAAGAATGTAGAAGCCTACAAACAAAAAAATAAGCACCCAGACATTTTTTCAATGCATTTGGGCACCTAATTTCTCAGGTCTCAAACAGCTGGAGGGTTTCAAAAACACCCTGAATTGCCTAACTTCCATATAAAAAATAAGCATAGCCCTATGTTAGTTATCCAAGATCACATAGCAGTCAAACGAAGAGCAGGGAACACAGCTCCCCAGCTCTGAGTTCCCTCTCCTAATCACAACAGGACAGTCTTGCCAACAAACAAGTAACAGACAGAGAGGATCTAAAAGTTACCATGGAGAGAAGAGCATTAAAACAAAACAGCTCTGAATGTGAGGGACACACTCTACAGCTTATGCATTGCATGAGAGACTGACAGGAAAAGGGCTGCACCAAGCCATGTCCATGGCATGCAGCTTTCTAGGGTCCACACTGCTAATTCAGCTCTGAGGAGAGTTTGGAGAAACCAGCCACCACCTGGATCAGCCATTTCAGCAGCCACTGGCTTTCTGCAGGTTGTCATAAAAGTATACAGGATAGAGGGGTGCAAGGGATGCCCCAACCAAGACTCCAGCACAGCAACTGCCCCAGGCTGGTCATGTCACTCATGCTGTTTGGCTGTACATCCCACTGGATGCCCACACAGGAGTATCTCATGTTCCCAGGCAGCTTTGCCCAATGCAGGATAACCAGAAGAGTGCAGTAGTAAAGGGGAGCAGTCAAGACAGTCTCACCAACTGGCTGGACTAACACAGCAGAATAAATCATGGAGCAGAGCTTCTTAGAAAAAACAAGGAGATTTTGACAAGATATCCCTATGAAATCATAAAAAAAAAAAAAAAAAGCAATTGGAAAGTCAGGTGAAAAAAGAGCATCTGATAAACTCAGAAGATCAATCCCATCCCTGTGCTTTTTCCTTTCTTTCTTTACCAAAGTCAGGAGTAAATTCCATTGATGCCTCTTGACCTGAACACCAGCTGCCCTACCTATTTTACAAGAAAGCAAAGCTTGCATCCCACTGCAGCAGATCAGGTGGTTAGTTCAGGTGGTGATGAATTTCTCTAGACTCTCCTAAGAACTGAATTAGCACAATGTGGACTCCAGAAAGCTGTATATTATTATATTGGGGCCCCCGACATAAGAAAGACATGGACCTGTCAGAGGACAGCCATGAGGATGATCAGAGGGCTGGAGCACCTCTCCTGTGAAGAAAAGCTGGGAGAATTGGGGTTGTTCAGCCTGGAGAAGAAAAGGCTCCGGGGAGACCTTCCAGTACCTAAAGGGGGCTTATATACTTCTCCATCTCCCTTTTCTTGACTGCCAAATGTGGTCAGCTTTCTTTCCAAAAACTTTGCAGCAAGTCCAGATCTTGACATGGGAAGAAAAAGCACAGATTAGAACTTGTAGTCTGACCTAATAGCTAAAGATCTGTCAGAAACACTGGGATGCCTTGAAGTCAGAGGGAAAGTTTACCATGTCCTCTAAAGAAGCCTTTAAGCTTGCATAGCTTAATAGCCTCTGGTCTTACATATGCATTGTTATACATCTGCTTGTGCATGCTACCAGAGCAGTGCCCAAGGCATTGTTGTGAGGCAGTTCAACATGCTGAAAATACAGAAGATCACAGGGATCATAGCAAATTTTCCATTAAAATTGATTCATATCTTTTCTTTTGCACTGAGGGTGTTTATGACATCAGTGACTCACAAGAAAACAAGGACTATGGAGGCAATAATGCCCGTTAAGCGATAAACACTGTACTAATGAGCAGGAATGGTGATAAATATTGTGTTTAAGTGGCATCTGATTTATACTGGCATAATTAAGAAGTAAGAACATCAGAGAGACACATCTCACAGTCACTTGAGCTGTAACACAACCTGACAGGAACTGGAAATGTGGACTTCCCACCTGTATTTTCTGAGCTAGTCTTGATCTTCACAAAGAAAGCTAGCTGTTAGTACAGTGGATTGCAGCTCAGCCTTTTGCATAAAAATTCATGAGACAGTATCTATTTCAACTGTGCTATACAGCAGTAAAGGAGAGGGAAAAAAAAGTTCAGCCCTACAACTCAGATAGGGTTCATTTTGAGCAATGATTGCAAACCAGCCGTGGAAATTACAGATGCTACTTGGTTCACTATTATTTTGCAGTATCTCCAGTAATCTTCAGTGATCATTTATAACAGCATGTCTGATGACTTTCAAAACATAACTGGAAAGGATACTTCTGCGGAGAGTATGGCTACTCAAAGGAGAAATCAATCTTTGCTGCTCAGGGAGTCAGCTTCATACAACTGCTATCAGACAGTCAAAAATTTCAACATACAGAAATAGGGCTGGGGGTGCTCCAAGCCATTTCACCCTATTGTATCCTGTGAAGTGTACGTAGCATGTCAAGATAGATCATTCTGCTCCTTTTGTTCTATTGAAAGGTAAATGTGAAAGTGAACCAAGCTTAAAAGCGCACCTAACCAATTGCTCACCAGTGTGGGAAGCAAACAGGCTGCTGAGCAAAGAGGCTCAGCTAGATCTCTACCATGGCCCTCCTACGAAATACAGAAGGTAGTCCTCGCACCTGCACATCACCTCACTGGCTCCCAGAGATGGAGAGGGTACCTGTCCCTTCTTCATGCCGAATGTAGGATTGGCTCCTGGAGTCCACCTGCCTGCATCTGGACCCCAATCAGCTAGAGCATCGTATGGAAACACTACCTGAAGGACACCAACTGTCCAAGCTGCTCAGGGCAAGGACTGTCTTTTTGTTGTGTTCAAAGCACAAATGCAATGGGGCCCTAATCAGTGACAGGGGCTGCCAGGCCCACTCATAATAACATCAGAATAATCACACAGGAAAACCTGACATTTGGATGCAAGCTGTTGGAACGGATTCACTATCCTCCTTTTCTAAAAGCACACAAAAGTAGAGCATGACCCTTGGTGGCTAGAAAACAAGAGCAATTGTTGTGTTTCTTCACTAACAGGGAATATCCTAATGTGTTACGGTGGAAGGCCCTGGCAAAACATGTCACAGACAAATCTTTGTTGTCCAGGGTAATAAGCTGGGGTGACCCAAATGAAAAAAAGACAGTGTTAATACAAAACATTATCATGTAAAGCTCTAAGAATGCCTTAGATTTAGGATACCTTAAGAGGGAAAAAAAAAAAAAAAAGATTACTTCATATCATAATTGCAAAGACAGATATGGAGTTTTCTTAGAAAAATAAAGTTCATGCAGAACATGGCAAATCAGACCTGTCAATAAGCAATGGCAACAACAATGTTAAATCACTGGCTTTTTTTTGGCCTATACAAATAAATAGGGTGGTCTCTCCTCCATTCATACCGGGTATATATCAGTGTCATATGAGCCACCACATCACATATTTACAGGCATAGCTGAGAGGCCCCGGACTGAACATGAATGAAGAACTTCCTACACTTTCAAGACAGATTTGAGGCAAATATGCTTCCAAAAAAAAAAAAAAAAAGACTCAGGAGGTCATTTTAATAAAACTTACATGGTTGCTAAGATAATTGAGCATTCGTATTAGTTCTGGGATTCTTTTCTTTAACTGCATATGGAATTAAACTATCCTAACATTCAAATTTGCAGTTACACCAGTCTGAGGCCCATACAGGAAAGAGGACAGGCAAGGAACCCACTCTGCCTTAACCCTCCCACCCTCCAGAGTTTCCTTCTGCTGTGGCCTTCAGCTTCCACCCCAACTCAGCAGCTGACTGTGTTGCACCCACCAACCCACCACACACCTTACTGAGGTTTGCCCCTTTGCTCTGCATCACAAGCTTGCTCTAAGTCACAGATTCTGGCTAGGTCTATGCCTTTATTTACTGCTTAGTGCATTGTACACCATAACAGTCCTAGTCATTCATGTTCAAGACAAACACATGGTGTGCACATACATGCATATCTATTTCAAAGAACGTATTAAGTGCAGGCCTGGCTAAATTGCAAGCTGCAATTTAATACTAGCAATTAACTGCACATATTTTTTGTGCCAGTGAACTGCAGCACAAGTGCTACCAGTTAGATGTCCTTTCATATGGTTGAGTTCAAAAATCACTTTAGGGCACTCTTGTGATGGCAAATGCTTGCACAAGGTATTATTATAGCGGTTATTGACACAAGCCATAGAGAAAATCTGCACCACAATAGGTACTAGAGGCATCTGGGAAGTAAAAGGGCAGAAGAGATAGAAAACTTAACCAAGATATACACAAACATTTGCCTGGGTTTAGGCAACGTCTGTAGGCAGGAGAATATTTTGGTTGGTTATCTGTTTCATTTGTTTCAAAATCAAGGGGCAAAAATATGGCACGGAAAATCTGACCACAGTGTTACACCACAGCACAAAATTCATTTGTTCTCTCCATTTTATCCTAGATAAATAGCCTTGTATTGGTCAAACCCTTTCCAGTTTCTGTGAGTCCTTCCAAGTACAAAGTATCAAACCACAATCTCTTCTCAAGGAAAGCAACATGGGGGGAATACACAGGACCATGGGCAGGAATCCCCTTTAATTAATCCTAAGTGAAATTCTTTGCCATTTTGTCCTGGGATCACAGGAGAAACTGGACCACATATCTGCCATATACTGGTGACTAGCATACAGATGTGAGGTAGTTTTCGCTTCCTTTTATCACTTTGCAAGTTCAGCCTGAGTTAGCTGGTATAACCCTGGTCCTACAGGGACTAAATCCAGGACAAAGTAAAAGAGAAACTCCTGAGCAGAATTAATGCCTGTAAGCCCCAAAGCACAGGTCTTCTGAAACTATTCCTGCAGCTGCTCCCAGACAGAGTGCTAGAGCTATGAGTGGTCGGGTTAGATGCACTTGCAGGACATGAGGTTCGGCGGCAGGAAGGCAGTCCATGTGGGACCAAGCCAGTGACGAGGAGCAAGTGCACGTCAGAATGCAGGGGCCTGTGGACACACTTCCTGAAACTGGCGGAGGAAGTAATGCCTTAACTCACTCCGTGAGTATCAAGAGCCCATTTGTACAAGTGACCAGTGCTACATTCTGCTTGTCTGGTGCAAGAGCATATACTGGTTCACATGTGGAACGTGTGGAAGCATTCAAAGGTACATCTGCATATTCTGGGCTCGACAGATGCAGAAAAGGTCAAATGAAAACTATTTATGGTTGCAGGTACTGTGCAGTAACTAATTGTGATGAATGATGGTTAAGAATGCAGATGGATCAGATGGATAAAGCAACCATTTCCTGGTATTACATGCTTGTGCTTAATCATTTCTACTCATTGATTTCTTTCGCTTTTCTTCTGTTTCTGAAAATTCTGCTGTCACCTAAACAAGATGTTCCCAGCTATAGATGCTGAAACTGGTTTTCTCACCAGGGTGCAGAATTTCAAAACTCCCCAGTCCCCAGACTGGAGACCTTACTCTGTGGCAAAGTCTGTACACGGACACAAATCTTACGGCACCCAACACCTCCAAAGTGGTGGTGGGCATTTTTCCTCGACCAGTTATGATGGCCAAGAGAAGGCATCGAGAGGCCAGACATCTTTAAAATATGTCTGCGTTACATTTGGCAATCTGACTTCAACAGAAGGCTCATGAAAGCAGCACATCAATGCGTCAGAAGGACAGCAACCCTGACACTAAATGGTTATCCAACAACATTTCCACAAAAGTCAATAAAACCTGAAAACAAAGCAAACATATTTGGCTTAACAAACAAAAAAAATATATGTTTATATGTTTTGCCAAAGCTATCCTTTTTATCGTGAATCTCATTTGACATTTCCTTGAAACCCTAGCTCAAAAAGGAATAAAATATTTTTCATTTTTCATTAAAAAATATTTCTAGTTTTGTGGTCATGAAGAAGAAAAAATGAAAATACAAACAGAATGTATTTTTAAAGACTCAAGAAACTAGAAAACAAAACAAAACAAAACAAAAACCAACAAACAAACAAACAAAAAGCTGTTCCATTAAAAAAAAAAAAAAGAGGATGATGTAGTGATTTTGGAGATCCAATTTATGACTTTGAAGTCCTCTCTTGGCAATGTCCCATTAGTTTTACGGAGAACAAGCATCTAGGCCTAAGAACATTTACATCTCAACTCCTATACCTTCTCAAGTGATTGGTCACTTCTTTGACTCCATCGAAAATGTTATCCATCAGTCTGTCTAACACATTTTTCCAACAAATACCTTCTTCCAGTCCCTAATCTCCATCCTTACACATTAAAGTTACTCAGCATGGAAGTCTGCAGAGCCAATACATCATTTCTTCTTATGTTTCCTTAACACTTACCCTGGAGAGCACAAACATTGTCCAAGCTGCTGATGCTCTGCCAGATCTCCTTTAAGGATCCAGTGATATCTTGTATTCTCTTGTCTCCCACTCATTCACTCCTACTTTGTACTTGGGCTATGGATAAAAATGTCACAGGCATTTTATTGCAGCTGAAACAGTTATCCCTTGTTAACTGAGACACATTCACCAGTGGTGCACATGCTCTTCATATACAGAAGTTGCAATAAAATATTGGTTTAAATTCGCTTAGCTGACAGGTGAACCTGTATCATGAATTCTTGCAGTTGTTACCCATATCTTTCAGTGGCAAACTATTTGGGGCAATTCTGACCTCTCTTGCATGTGTAAACCTTCTTCCCAGTCCTTACTAACATGTGTGGTTTGAGAGTAGCCCTGTGGAGAAGAACTTGGGGGTACTGGCAGATCAAAAACTGAACATGAGCCAGCAGTGCATGCTTGCAGCCCAGAAGCAGGTCATATCTTGGGCTTCATCAAAGGAAGTGTGACCAGCAGGTCAAGGGAGGTGCTTCTCCCCCTCCTCTAAGCTCTTGTGAGACCCCACCTGGAGTACTGCATCCAGCTCTGGGATCCCCACCATAAGAAAGACAATGACCTATTGGAGTGAGTCCAGAGGAGGGTCACAAGGATGATCAGAGGGCTGGAGCACCTCACCTAAAAAGACAGGCTGAGAGAGTTGGGGTTATTCAGCCTAGAGAAGAAAAGGCTCTGGGGAGACCTTACAGTGGTCTTCCAGAACCTAAAGGGGGCCTACAGGAAAGACGGGGAGGGACTCTTTATCAGGGAGCGTAGTGATAGGACAAGGGGTAACAGCTTTAAACTAAAAGATAGTTGGTTTATATTAGATGAAGATATTCTTCACTATGAGGGTGGTGAGGCACTGGACCAGGTTGCCCAGGGAAGTTGTGCATGCTCCATCCCTGGAGGTTGGATGGGGCTTGGGGCAACCTGGTCTAGTGGAAGGTGTCCCTGCCCGTGGCAGGGGGTTGGAACTAGGTGGTCTTTAAGGTCCCTTCCAACGCAAACAGTTCTGTGATTCCATGATTCTCCTATGTCCCCATGCATCTGTAATACCACAGTAACAACTGACGCATGCCTGGATGTCTCTGCACATTAGCACCCTCACTGAAACTTAGCACCGCCTTCTTGAAGAATATGCAGAAATGCTGAAGTATAAAAGGTCATGGCCTTAAAACTAATGGACTTTCTGACAGTGGTAGAACAGAGGTAGAATAAATGTAGAATGTCACAGGCCCTGTTGTGCGTTAAAAATTTCATTCCAGCCTTCTATGTTTTCCTGATTGGGCTTACTGCAATTCACACTGTAATTATTCACGCAGTTTGTACTGTAGATACTCACTGCACCTTGTGTTAATACTTCAGGAATGAGACAAAAAAAAATCATCTCAATATTCATAGATGAACACTACAAGTGAATTGCTGACAGAATGTTTCCTGGGGTGGAAAAAATGGAGAATTTTCTGTTTTATGGGTTGCCAGAGGGAATAGTCTCTAACGCACAGCTCGTGCACTGAAGGAAAATGAAGACAATCCCAAAAAAAACACCCTTAGCTCAAGGTTTTCTGTTATTGAGTTATTGCTTTTATTTTATATACAATGCAAAAAAAAAAATGCTGATTATTATGATTCAACATTCTCTAAGAGAGATAGAAGCAGTAAATAGAGTAAGTAGGGAGATAGAGGAGGAACTCATGACCAAACATAGAGCACAGCATTTCTGTGGGTTTCAGATAGGGCAGGAATGATGTTCCTTTGCCATGCACAGGCACTTAGACATTTCTGGTGACTGATAAGAGGCTCAATATCTGACCTCTCTCTTCTACCTTTCTGTGGCCTTTCTTAAAATCTGTAGGTGGTTTTTATCTTTTTTATAGTGATTTTACAACATCTGGAGACCATTTAAAACGCTTAAATATATATACTCCCAAGCTAAAATGCTCACACAGAAATGATTAAATCTGAAGCCATGTTACACACCAGCCTTATCTTGCAGATCTCACTCATTAGGCACACCTTTGGGGCAGGGTCACGTCTGAATCAATAGTCCCACCGGATGTTATGGGGCTGCCTGAAACAAAGTCTTTCAGATAAAGCAGAAAAAAAAGGTCCATGACCACTCCTTCTTAACAATCTCGCTGAATTTTTCATGGGTTGTACTTGTGTTCGTTGTTGTCCCAATTAGCCTAATTCCAATTTGGGAAACAATTCGCTGTCTGAATTCGCTGTTAAATCCCATTAAACATAACACCTTTCACATGATCCTAATCTGCTAGGTGGGAGGGAGGACTCTCAAGCAATTGCCACGCCAGGCTAGGAGGAAGTTTCACTGCGCTTGTTATTAGTGAGCAGGAGCTGCCCTGCTTCTAGCCCTTTTCGATCAGAAGTACTACTTGGAGGTAAGGTGGAACAGCATGCTAGAGACTTTGGCTCGCTAGAGGGACGGGTTGAGCAGCCCGCGCCAAGTACTTCTCTGTCGGCCTGGCTTTCTCACGGCTTCTGTGGGCGGTGACGCGCACCCTGCGCCTGATTTTCCTCCAGGGGCTCCCCGGCACGCCTCCCGTTCCTGGAGATGCAGCCTGGGGGAGCGCACTTCCAGCCGGGAGGGACGCGCGGGCTGCGGACGGGTCTGCGGACGACGCAAGGACCTGCCGAAAGTCAGTACCCTCTCCGTGTCAGCGGCACAAGACCTACGCGAAGTACTAGGCACCGAACAGCCCGATTTCCTGCCTCTGGTGTCCCGCTGCTCAAGGACTTGGGGCCAGAGTCCTATAGCATGGCTAGGAGCATTTCCCTGCAACCTGCATCTCGGGGGGAGGGGTTGCAGAGAGAGAAGATAGGGAGATGCTTTCCCGTCCCCTCCCTTCGCCAAGTTTCCTTTGAACTTGGCGGTCCCGGCAGAACAGCGCCCGCCCCTCCGGAGCATCCCCTTCTGCTGCTTCCTCTCCCCCCACCCCCCTGCTCCCTCTCCCTCCTTCTGCATCTCTCTTCCAAGGCCCCTCTCCGTCAGCAAGACCTAACACCAACACCTGGTTTCTTTGTTCTGCTCTTGGGAAAATTCCTCCGTTCCCGGCCTCCTGCGGGGCCCTTGGAGAAAACTGGCTTTTCCCTAGGCTCCAGCCACGCCATTGTTCTGCCTGGACCATGCCTATTCACTAGCTAATAGTCCTTTACGACTGCTTCTTTCAACGGCAGAGCCGAAGGCGCCGCTCCTCTACTTCTTAGCAGAAGAAGCATGAGCTGTACACAGACAAAGACAGTGATGAGAAGCAAAAATAGACAGTTCATAAAGCCATAGTGAATTTCATAAGCTATACGCAGGCGTATTCTCACAAAGTGTCTAAATGATTATTTCAAGGGTTTTTTTTGTTTGTTTCATCTTGTTGTTCAGTGGAGACTGACGTTTGAGTAACCACGCACAATTGGACATGACTGAATTCTACGAATCCTTCTCTAAACAGCCAAGCTACCACGTGAGAGAGGACAGACTGCATCGGAAAGGGAAGCCCTGAGTAGACGACGTTCGTGATTTAAATGAGGACATGGGTTATCTGGCTTCAAATTCCCAGCTATGTGTGACCTTGGTCATTCAATATGTCCAGGCTTGACCTTCCCACTAAGGAAAGTACCTGGCAAACAAGAAGGAAAATTTAAGAGAGGAGGGAAGGAAGGAGGGACCTCAGACCCAGAGATGATATAAGAACATAGGCTGGCATAGCATTTAAAGATAGTAATTACAGGTTCAGTCAACAATCAAAAAGCAAAGGGTGCAGTTTACTTGCAATTGCTTTGCCTGACAGCTGGAAATCTACACAGCTGCTGTTTCTCCTTTTATGACGGATAAGATTTACCTATGGCACTGTCTGTGCAGGATTCATCTGGAGTTTTCACCAGGCTCCAGCTCATCCAGAAACCATGAAGAAGTGTTCTGTCCATCACTATAACTGAACTGCAGTCACACCACCAACTCAGAAGAGCAAGCATGGTCCCACGAATGAGACATCTGTAGCAAAAGTGACTCTAATGAGAAATTCTGTCATTTCCATAATGGTGAGGATGATCTGGGATGACTACAGATGGAGTCCCAGTCATTCCAGCAGCAGAGGCAATCTCTGCTGTATCAAATCAGCACAAGAAGTTGCAGGCCCATACCAAACCATGAACACATATGCAATGCGAGCTGCTGCATTCCAAGGGGAGTACTGATGTGAAGCCTAGATAGGAGAAACTGGAACCTTTGCCAGGTAGGCTTGGCTAAAAGGGATGAGTGATATTTTTGTAGATTTCTCTGTGCAGGGAAGATGGCCAAACACAGGGTCAACCCACAGCTCATATCCTACATTAGGCTGGCAGACAACCTCAGGACAGGTACCCCACCAAGACGTTCCCACATGTAAAGGCTGTGCAGAAACTGGGGCTACCAAGCAACCTGAATTCCCCGCTTTGGGAGGAAGCAAGCCACTCAGGACAGTGCTGTCGGGCTGTAGTCAGAGTCCACTGCACGCTCAACTCAGGCCCACCCTGCAAGAGAGCTGCTGCCACCTCTCTCCTGTCATTTACCTGCAGAAATCTCATCTCTTAGAATTGTCCGGTACATGCCCTGTAGCTCTCAGCTGTGAAGCAAATAGGTCAGAGTCTGGCCACCACTGGAGTGGTCCTGGGTTGGAGAGAGCTAAGTTTCCGCCCCATTTTATTCTGTGGCATTGGGTGAACCTTTTGGCTTCTCTGCCACAATTCCCCTTTCTATAAAATGGTGGTAGTGACAGTATTTCCCTACCTGATGGTGAGAGGTCACTTCTCTCTTCTGTTGCTTCTTTAGATGTTTCCAAACCAAATAAACAGAGGAAACGTATATTCCCATTTCACAGCTGTGGAGCTGAGGCACAAAGAAATTAGATGTTCACCACTGATGGAAACTGAAGTGCAGACCAGTGTTTCTCAGTCCCATCCTCAAACAGTATGTCTTTTCTTTCTCCCATAACTTCTCTTTGAGAGGATTTACATTTTGCTAATTTAATACAAGTGACAATGACTTCCAACCATAACCAAAAAGAATGCATGAGCTTTCATTGTAATAAAGGAACTCTCTGTTATTCATCAATTGTGGGCAAATATATGAGTTTTTCCCAGGCAGTTGTTTTCCCAATATGTGGTATATCAGTTGTGCTTGTGTCTGTATAACAACTATATAAACACTTCCTATGAATTAAAGCCATTACTCTGGCCTTTTGACTGGTCATAATAACCTTTTTTGGGTGCCAAATCATGACCATTTCTTTGTAGAACTTGGTGAATGAGTTCCTGTTTTCAAAAATGGGATGTCCACGCTAGTGGAGAGCCTCCTGAATGCTGAGTTGCCCTCACTGAGCAGCTGTGTGTGTTCCTGGGTAAGACCTTTGCAGATGGGAAATAGGTGAGTACCTTGTCTGTAAAAATTTTGCAGTAAGCTGGAACCTGTTGTAGACTGCTCCTAATGGCAGTGATATTTCTGTGATAGAGATATCTAAGTTCATATTTGTGTGAAAACTTGGAAATCTGTCCAAGCTAATAGTGAGGAAAGTATAGCTAGATAGAGTACAGAGTATCTTGTTTCAAAGGTTATTATACAGAGTCCAAGAAAAGCAAAGTACAAGTACAAGGGCTTCCCAGTGCCCATCTCAAACTGCTGAGGACATAAATGAGTAGCAAAAGCTGAAAAGCTCTAGATATGAACTAAAATTCTTTGAAAGAAGAAATCCCCAATAACTTCAATGGTCATTTGATAAGATCTCCAGAAAGGAGATAATCAGCGAAGATAACATTGTGAAAACATATAGAATTTCCTTTCTGTCTGTATTACATATTTAGCAATGTACCATAAAGATTGCAAAGGACAGCATTATTTCTTGATTAAGCAATATCATGTATCTATTCAAACTTTTCTGTGGAAAGCAGAAGCCTAATAAATTATAGAACTATTTCTTTTTCTGCCACTTCCAATATTTTTCCCCAGTCTCTCTCAGCTTGTTGGTTTCAACATCCACGATACATGAACTTCGCTTCAGCTTTCATTCAGAGGTTCTCACTAGAGCTGAAAAACAGCAAGAGGAAAAGTTTGGTTAGGAGACCAGACAAAATTCAGGCTTGCATCTGAAAAGTAGTTTGTGATGGCATGAAATCTACTTTTTTAAAGAAGTGTTTCCCTACTCTTCAGCTTATCCAGAAAACACTTATGTTCCTTTGCTACAGGTCAACACGGGATTTTGCTGAGGTATAAGGCTTTTGCTAACTGAGGATACATAACCTGCTGCTGTTTAAATCCCAGGGCACAGTCCCAAGACACACACGGAAGTCTGTGTCTTCCAGACAAACCTTCCTTCTCCTAAAGCTACTTTTTCCCCTTCTGCATTGTGCTGCTGACCAGAAAATTGGAGGGGGGGGGGGGGGAGGAAAACAAAAAAAAAAAAAACAAAACCAGAGCAATTCTTGACCACACCAGCAGAGTAACAGACCTTCTGGCACTTTTCCAGCAGCCCTGACATGGAGGTTATTACGGAAATCCAATCACACGCTTTACAATTAGAACTTGGGTTATCAAAATTACCGGCTTGTTTTTCAGTATGACTAGGGTGAAAGGTGACAGAAAATGGAGAACTAATAGAGAACCAGCAAATACAATTGGCAAGCATATGGGGCAAGGCACAACAATTAAGAAACGACCATCGGGATTAGGTTCCTCAGCCTTATATTAGACCTCTGACAATGGAGTTGAAGCATGACTGACAGAGGATCATGACTGCACCGTTCAGAGCTTGGATCCTGTAAAGCCCCTAGCCACAGCCTTGACACAAAAGTAATTAAATAAATCAGACAGAAAAATGGCTTGTCCTTCACGTTTGGGGCCACAGGCACCACTCATCACTCCACAGCCCACATGCAACGAAGGGAAAAGATATCCTGAGGCTACTCAAACATAGCCAACATTACAAAGCTCGAATTTTAGTGGCAATTCTTCAGGCAGAAGCCAGAAAGAGTTAAAATATCCCAGTAATTCCCTAATCTTGTCTGCCTACCTTCTAATTCCATCATCTGCTGCCATCCAGAGAATCTAAGGTCAAATTACTTGATCGTGTCCACTCTGTCTACCGCAATTATATTGCAAACCAGCAAAGTGCTGAGCATTCATGTGGTGTCAGTACAGGGGGAAGACCACTGTATAATTCCAGAGGTTGTTCCCCGAGATTGGGCCCTTACAGGAATTCAAGAGTCAAAAGCCAGTGACATGCAATCACTTCATCAGGCAATATAAAACAATGGGCAAATGTGTGCAAAGGCTGTGAGCAATCTCAAGAGGAAAAGGAGGGTGCAACCTCCAAGTCTATATTTAGTTTTGTTTATCATCAACAATTAACCCTGCTCTAATTTACACCCCCTTAAATATATCTAAATCACAATCCATTTATTCTTTGTGTGAGGAACAACATGATATTAAAGATCCAAGTTTGTTTTTCATTTCTTTAAGCAACAGCTGACATAAACCGTTATTCCAGATTGTCTTTTAGCATTCTGTGGAGGGATCATGTATTCTGGGCACCAAACCAACATCAACACTCCTGGGTGGGGGTGGCTGGTGATAGGAGAAAGGTAAAGGGAGGTTTGTGTGTCTCACTAAAACTAAACAGTAGAACTTTCTGGCTACTCCCCAGTTTGCACATTCCTTGCTCTTCTGGAAGGATGGAGATCCTACTGAGAAGGATTCCTTGAAATCTCAGATTCTCACAGATCTCTCTCTTGATTTGTTCCAAATACTGCAGGAAAGAATGCTTGCACTGCTCATACAGGAATGGGTATTTTTATCACATGGAAGAGGCAGTAGACACATCCAGGAATATGCCACTTATGAAGCAAAGAAGTTACTAGCAGCAGTAAGCTGAGCTTTTTACACAGCCTACCTGAGAAGAAATAATGCCTTTCTTTGTGCAGAAGTACAAAAAGTATATGGTAGCACAGCTGAGATATATTCTTAAGTAAATAGCTATTAAAAATAAAGCTGTTAAAAGAATGCAACGGTTGGGTATTGAGGTTAATGCATTTGCCAGGGTTTCTACAGCAACGCGGTGAATTCACTTTCAGTCATGATGAAATAGTCTTCTATTTTAACTGAGTATAGGAATTCAATTTATGTCTTCTACTCTCCAGCTTCTCCACTTTCCTTGACAGTTTTCAGGGGAGAAAAAGAGAACAAAGAAGATGCAACCATTCAGCTCGACAATGTATTTGGTGAAGTGCACATGCATGGACTGACCACTCCACTGCATTTGTAACATAACTGTGATCTTCTAAAGTTGCAATGAGTTTTAGAGATGCTGAGCACTTCAGAGTCCTGTTGGCCTCAAAGGGAACTGCAGAAATTCAACATCCTTCCACCACCCCAAAATCAGGTTCTCTAAGGTCCACGTCAAGAAAATAGCTCATCCTGTATCTACCTTCGTTTAGGCACACTGTCATGTTTAACACTCTAGGCCTTTTTGCATGTTTTTAGGTATATGGGATTTAAAATGATTTCTTGGCATATCAACTTGCTGTTACAAATAGGCAGACCACATAAGCCCATCTCATAAAAAGTGATTAGTATATTAGCAGCATGTTTTTGAGATCTGCTGACCTGATCC
Organism: Chauna torquata; assembly: GCA_013399475.1. Classification (NCBI taxonomy): domain Eukaryota; kingdom Metazoa; phylum Chordata; class Aves; order Anseriformes; family Anhimidae; genus Chauna; species Chauna torquata. Next base: position 104,543 of record VXAL01001021.1, on the reverse strand, counting down.
CCCAACTCTACTCAAATAGGTTTTTCTCGGATCTTTGCGAGACCCCAAGTCCAGCACACAGTCTAACAAGACGGATGGACTTTTCCCAAAAACAGTAAGTGTAACTGCAGATCATCTAAAACAGGACTTGAGTCTATCACTCTTTCTTACTGCCACACACTGACACATCCAGCTCCTGACAAACCTGCTTTCACCCCCACACTGTCCCACCAGAATAACTACAATTTGCTGTACATGCTTTCTACCAGGCAACACAATGGATATCCTCCTCTGTCTGCCCTCATGTATTATGTAGAAGAGACACAACTGGTTGTATTAATGCTACCTCAAAGTCATACGCCCATACATGTACACACACTCTCTCAAACAAATCCCTCTCTCTATTACAATAAATATCTCATAAAAAATTACATACTCTGAATAGATTCAGCAGCAAAATAGCAGATGTTGCATAGTTTGAGGGGTTTTTATTTTTAACTTATTAATATGCTGATCAGATTCATGTAATCAGAAGAAAGTGACATTAATCTCATAAAACATGTAAACTGTATTTTATCTGAGAAAAAAAAAAAAAGAAAAGAGAAGAGAAGAAAAGAAAATGTTGGCAAAGCTGCAGCTTCTTTCGTTTCCTTTTTTTTATTTAAGGAGGTCAGAATACATCTGCAGGTTGAATTGAAAGTGACAGCAGGTCATCACCATAAGCGCAGAGCAACATAAGGAGATGATGAGTGGATGGAGAGCTTTCCACCTCTTGGCCCCTGATTTAACTCTTGTCCAGATGTGCAGACTGAGAGCACTTCCTGGTCACAGTTCATATGGAAGGAGTTGGTGGATGCCCCTATGCCCATCTCAGAAGAGTCATGGTTATGAAAGGTATCCATTGCAAAAAAGATACCAAAAAGAGGCCCAGGAGTTTTGATCAGTACCTATTACAAACAGTGTGACTCCCTTCAATGACCACAAACAAGTATTTTATCACACTTAGACAAGGAGAGGAGAGGCTGGCCTTCTCACCTGCATGGACAATTTCTTCACAAGGTATGTGCAAAAGCTTGGTAAGGAAAGAGGCAATGGCAGTAGCCATTCATTGGCAGTCAAGAGAACCAGGCTTGAGTATCAAGGGTTCAGAGACTGTGGTATCAAATTTGAGGCATTTAAAATAGACCATATAGGGAAGAGGCAGTTATTTGGTGCTTTCTGAAAATCATAATTTCTGTATAGCAAACTGAACTAGATAGAAAACTTGAGGTACATAGATATTTAGTCAATCACCACTGTAGGATAAAATAAAATAAAATGAATGATAGCTGCATTTTTAAATTAAACTCAACAAATTTTATATTTTATTGAGCTAAGGTCATTGAGTTCTTTAGATGTTTTAACAGTTTAATCAATAGTCTTCTCTAGGTTCATTAAAAACAGAAGTGAATATTTCAAAAATATGCATAGGGAGAGAGCAGTGCAAAAGATACATGAGTCTGATTGGTTGAGATATTTTTTAGTGGTGAAATACAATGAAAACTAATTGGGTCTTCTTGGGCTTGTCATACCCATCTTCTGAGGGGAAAGGACTCCGGTCATTTCCATTACAGTCAATCAAGAGATGCATTCACAATGATGATTATATCAGATCTGGTTTAGATTGACCCAATAGGATTTGTCATCTAATCTTCCATGAATAGATCCAGTCACATGAAGTTAAATCTAGTGAGGCCAATCCAGTTATATGCACAAAAACAAAACAACATTTGCAAAGGCTTGGAGGTGACCAGGAAGTTATGACCTTACTAACAAGCATTGAGTTGATGAAGCTTCCAACTAAGACTTATGTGTATGTTATTACAAAATACAGATAATTTGTGCTCATTTCCAGGACTAAACTGCCATAAATGACTTGCAAACTATACACTAAATATCAAATGGATAGATGATTGTCTAAAGACTGGATACAAAATTAACTTCTTGTTTAATATCCCTGTATAAGACAAGAACTTTGAAAGAGATGCCCTATGAGCCACGAATTCTCTTTGAGCCAAGAAGACTTTTTTTTTTTTTTTTTTTTTTTGTAAAGCATTCATAGCACTAGATTAAGTCCAAACCTGGCCACAACATTCATACAAACAAATTTAGGAATTCTAAGATATTTCAGAAGCTAGATGAATACATTGGGTAAAATAATCAATGCACAACCCCTGCGTCCTGCCTCTTTCCCCAGGAAGCCTACAGTTTTCAGAGGCAAGATTGTGTTTGCCCTGGTCTGAATTGCCATCCTTATGTTCTGTTATGTTGATACAAATAGTCACTCTTGGTATAGCTGAGAAAGGAGCTTAACAGAAGGTAGAACCAGTGCCTGTGAGCACAAAGTCATAGAGTAGCCTGGGGCTCTATTGTGGGCTACAAGGTGCAACAACTTCTGTAGTCAAATAATGGTTCAAGTAAGAGACTTAAATCTTTATATGGAGTAGCAGAAGTGTAGCGTGTTCACCACTGAGTGTCCTACACTACCATGGTATTTTTCTTTGAATTAGACCTATTGTAATAGGAAGAGAGTAGCTAAAGCATTAAGCTGAAGCGAAAGCTTTGAACTGGCAAGATCGTTTTGTGCATTTTCATAGAACATGTTTTACATGCCATAATCTTGCCAGATTGGTCATTTATCTGTGATGGAAGGAGGAGAGGAGAGGAGAGGAGAGGAGAGGAGAGGAGA
>VXAL01001021.1:1156-101776 GCA_013399475.1 Chauna torquata | reverse complement strand
AAAGCGTATTATTGAGGGCATTATCCAAATGCTTCTTGAACACTGACAGGCACAGTGCATCAAGCACCTTGCTGGGAAGCCTGTTCCAGCATTGGACCACCCTCATGGTAAAAATTTTTTTCCTGATATCTAGTCAGAACCTCCACCGGCACAGCTTTGTGCCATTCCTCAGATCTATCATCAGTTACCAGGAAGAAGAAACCGGCACCTGCCTCTCCACTTCCCCTCCTCATGAAGCTGTAGAGAGCCATTAGGTCGCTTCTTTGACTCCTTTTTCACAGACTAGACAACCCAAGTGTCATCAGCCGCTCCTCATAGGACATGCCTTCCAGCCCTTTTACGAGCTTTTTTGCCCTCCTCCGGACGCATTCAAGTACCTTAGCACCTTTTTTATATTGTGGAACCCAGAACTGCATGCAACGTTCAAGGTGAGGCCGCACCAGTGCTAAATACAGGGGGAGAATCACCTCTTTTGACTGGCTGGCTATGCTGTGTCTAATGCATTCCGCAATGCACTCTGGCCTCTTGGTTGCCAGGGCACACTGCTGACTCACGCTGAGCCTGTAGTCACCAACACTCCCAGGTCCCTTTCTGCTGATCTGTTCTCCAGCCTCTCATGTCCCACTCTGTACCTCTGTTTGGCATTACTCCACCCCATGTGCAGCACCTGGCATTTACCTTTGTTGAATTTCATGCCATTGCTGATTGTCCAATCTATCTAGATCCCTCTGCAAGGCCTCTGGTCCCTCCAGAGAGTTAACAGCACATCCCAGTTTAGTTTCGTCAGTGAACTTGCCAAGAATGCATTCAACACCTGAAGATAACAGCTGAATCATTACAGTCCAAGTATTTGCAAATCTGCAAGACCTAAGATTTGAAGATATACACAGATGCTGAAACCTTGCTTAAAAAGATTGAGAACAACTTGATAAACCCAGTGCTTACTGATAGAGCAGATCTTGTCAGTCCACTGACTCACTGGCCGGTCTGCCAGGTGCTCCTGAAGACCTATGGAATACAGACAAAGCATTGAAGACAACACAAGGTGATTACAAGAATGATGATGTTGGGAGTGATCATTCTGCACAGACATTTCGTGAATCGATGTCCAAGCAATAATTTTAAATGTGTTTTCAGAAGTCAGCAGGAAAAAAAGGGCTGATGAGGAAGTCAGACCTGAAGCAATGGGAAGCAGCTTGGACATACTTTAGTTGAGACTCAAACCAAAGAATTAGACACTAAGCTCTGTTTTCTGGGTGCTAGCAACAATGAATAGGTAACCATGAAAAGAAGAAAGGCAACTACAACTAGAGGAGTATCACAAGTATACCCTTTTGAAGCCATCTTCAGGCCACGTGTCTGCTTTATTGATGGAGCAGGCCTGGTCCACAGAATGAATGTCGTTTACTAGGCATTTGCAGAAATTTCAAAATGTGATAATTGTTATCATGAAGTGAAGGTGCAGAAATTCACAGAACAGAAGTAGTGTCCAGTTCCTTAACATTAAAAGGTGCTTAGATGGGCAACAGAGAAGATATAAGCAATAATTTCCAAAGCATAGCACCAGGTCACACGCTCCAATAACAGGCAACAATTTTGCATAGCCGCAGCAAGAAAGCACATTTCATTTTCCCTGAAGCACAGAACAAATAGCAGATTGCAAAGCTAAACTGTATGACAGTGTTCTCTGCAAACCTTGTCTGAGTTGCTCACCAAAGACCTCTATGAGGAAATCAAACTTATAAAATAATCTCATGCACTTCATTCTTCAAATACAGAATACTAATCAGTGATAATGTCTGCTGAAGACCCATCTGGCTTGCAAGCCTACATATTGCTGATTGTGTCAGAAAGGTGGAACTCTTGAATCAGACTTATAAGATTCACTCACTGACTTTAATAATATAGCATAGCACACTCTCTTGAGCTTGATGGATGCAGTGTACCAACCAGCCCGCGCATCTTTTTGAAGTAGCACCCTATTAGTACTATTGCAGGAGAGTAAAGGACTTGAACACCTGCACGGCTTGTCTCTGAATTTAGAGAAACACAGAAGCTTTCTTCTAGATAGTTCAGAAACTGCAGGCATTAACATTCCATCTGGATGTCCCTGAAGTGCAACAACAGATACCAACAGCTGCTGTTATCAGCCTTCTGCGCTAAGAAGGCAAAATCCAGACTCTGAACTCCAAAATTTTTTTTCCATATAGTGACCATACATTCCAGTCTTAAGCAAGTCCAGTCATACAGAGGTAGTTTTGGAGGTAAACCTACTCTGCTGGGTCAGAAGTTCTGAGTGGATAATTAATGCCAAAAAGAATCTGGAAATGCAAAGGAATGACTGTATTAGCAGTGCCCAAGCTGCATATGGGCTTACGAAATGGCACTATGCCCATGCCTAGCACACCACTGCAAATTTATGCGTATGCTACAGATTCACAACTGCATCATGCTGTACCAGCTGTAGATCTATACAACCAGAAAGACTGAGGAGGAGGAGGAGAGGAGCATGAGCCTGTTCCATGAAGATTTTGAGCAGCAGAAGGAAATTATCACAATGTTTGAAAAATAGAGCCAGCATGGACATTATCAGATGCAGACATATAAAAGAAAGATGTTACTACCAGAGGCACTAACTTGGTCTCCCTTAAAAGGCATTTCTAACACATAGAACATCCCATCCTAAGATAGACATCTAAAGTAGGTCACCGGATTGTGCCCTAGAAAGATTTATTCCTTTCCATTGGCTATAAAAAGCAACCTAGATGATTAGCTCAGATCTAGATATCTAGCATTAAGTGAGCTAACATGCTTTCATCATAAGAAGATATGGCTATTTGTTTAGTTATTTAAAAAAGGAATAAAATTATTATGGTTGCACTAAGAGTCTCTTTCTGACTAATAAACTGTTACAGTGTTATGATGCAAAAACAGTTTCATTAGCCAGAAGTTTGACACAAAGAACACAGTTACCTCAATGCATCTTTCATTCATTGAAGGATATCATGTCTGAACAAAGTCTGCCAACATAAGTAATTCCAAAATCAACACTAGAATTTTCTATTCAGTGGTACCAAAAGCTGAAACTTTAGCCTCACTGACTTTCCATAATCAGAGCACCTAGAGTCTGACAAATTACCTGTGCAACTACTGAAATTTCAGACCATTGGCTGTTGTAATTTGGTGCATCTCCATTGACTCCAGCACAGGTCTGTTAAATTACACCATAATGAATCTGCTGATTTCCACAAAACTGTGAGACTCTGCTGATTATCAGAGCATCCACCTTGCTTTGCATCATGAGCCAGTGCAGCTGCAATGGTCTAACAGGCTAAATTCCCATAGAAACGCTTTTGCAGTCCTGAGAGCATCAAAGACTTTCAGCTGGTCAAACACTACAACAGTCCCATTCAGTCATCACTGTGCTTACGTGTTTTTAAAAAAACTTATATCAGAGTGGGTATTTTATTTGTACTAATACCTAATGAAAGCAGAGGATGCACAAAGTATACAGGGATTGAAGAGTACAAGGTGTCTTACACTGTACAGGGTCCAACTTTGTACAAAAGCCGTGTTTCCAATATCCTGCACACCACAAGCAGAGAAGAGTTATGATTGCTGTTCCTGTTGATACACTCAACAGTGGGATGGACAGAGACTGGATACGTAGCAGCCCCCTGCCATGACCATTTGAATGCTTTATATAATTTCCTCAGTTTTACTATGCCTCTTACCATCCATACAAGTGCTTGAACATGGGCAAATTTTCTCAACACAAAAATCTACCTCATACAAAATTAGCACACCTTGTTCTCTATTAATTTCTATTGGTATTTGAAGTAGACTCTTCAGATGATAAGATGAATCATGTTAGTCATTATTTGTCACTTCCCTGGTTGCTGACTGAAATATTTAAGTCAGGGATTTCGCTAGGAGAAAAACCATAAGTGGCTGAAACATGAGCATCACTGTGTTCAGCCTGATGATAATGAGTTTACAGTGAAGCTGTCTGAAGTCACAACATAGTGAACCTGAAAACAAGAGACAGAAAGACCACCCAGCATCACTAAAAATTATGGATTAAATAAAGAGGTAGGAAAAAAGTCTTACCTAATTGGAACTCCAGGCACTTCCAGGTAAGCATCCTTTTAAGGGGCAATGAATTTGTTTCCTTTGTTTGATACCAATGAGGAGGCTAGCAAGGATGTCCAAAAAGCAAGTAATACAATGAATTAGGAAAGGGACAGCTGCAGCTTATGTCTTACTCAAAATTTTATCATGAACAACCTACATCTTGAAGATGAGAAGACAAAAAAAAAATTCAAATGTTATTTCTACCTTAGCATATGGATGTGAAATCTGGAAATCCATCAGAGGTATAGGCAGATGTCTAAATGCCTTCAAAAGCATGCGGCTAGAAAAATATTAGATATTAAATGGAATGGGTTTATAACAAGTGCTGAGATTCAACTCAACAAGTGTTTGACTCTAAAATTATCTACTAAGAAAATAGAAGTATCTGGAGTATAAGTTAATAATTAAATCAGAGCATCTGCCATTGCAAGTGTGTCATGAAATGCTGTGGGGGAAAAAAAAACACACATAGAAATGATTTTAAGTGGTAAAACCGTCCGAAACTTCACAGCACAGAGGATTTGGAAATGGCATCCCATCACCAAAAACAATGACTGAACACTCTTTACATCACAACTGGTGTTTCATACAGCACAAAAGATTCAAATTCAAACCACGGAACAAAAATAAAATCTCCTAAATTATAAGACCAAGCACATAATCACATACAAGAGACAGATAAAGAAAAAACTCTCTTGGAAATTTTTTCGTATAAACTTGCTGGCAAATGTGAGGGTAAAATATGTTCTCAGAAGCATTGATCAGCTCACAAGTCAGTTGTGAATAGAAGAGTAGCAAGTTCTTTTTTGCAATGGATATTTTTTTCTGTTTCTAATGTAGATCAATGGCTACTTTTTCACTGACTATAATATTTGTCTTTTAATTTAATAATGGACATTGTTTTTTTATGACTTTTTTCTTTTCATTCAGCCAAACAGCCAATGAGGCCAAAATGGTAATATAAGGCAGAGAAAGAAATCACTTATTGTTCTGGTATGGAATGGTAATTAACCTAAAGTATCAATTCTATTTCCTTTGAATGTATCACAGATGTTAATTTTTTTTTTTTTTTTTTTTTTTTTTAANTTTTTTTTTTTTTTTTGAACAGATACTTCAGCATCATTGGTTGTTCTGAAAATGTTAAAATAATCTAACTTTTTCCCACCTTTCCTAATACGGAGTGGGAATGCTTCTCTGTTTTAATTAAATGTTGAAAATATATGAGATCATTGAGATTTACATAGGCAGATTTGGCAGCCTTTTCATATTTACTTGGACTGTGAGGTATATTTTTATGTATGCCTCTCTCAAAATAAGTATATAAACCATTTCTTATTTTAGTAAGTCTTTTTTTATTAGACGTGGATCAGACACAGATAACGTCAGTGGACCTATTCCCTGGCCACTTCAAGTTGTGTAAATTAGGAATAGCTCCACTGTGAAAACACCATGAGGAAAATGGGGTCCAGGCTGTTTATAACAACTGAGGCATATGAGTAAAATCACTCCTGTCAGTCAACAATCACAGATTGGTCCTGCATGTTAGGATGGGATTACATCTTCCTTCTGCAACTGTTTATTGGTTTTTCATTGATAATAAGTTTTACAGACTTAATGTTCCTTTATACATGCATTTTGTCACTGCCAGTTGTCAATGGGCCTGCACTGCAAAATTCTTACCTAGACCCAAATTCAGCTCATGTTCCATTTTGCCTTGAATGAGACCTCTGGCTTGGCTCATCATGGCGTTGGGAGTAAACCACAGCATGTGGATTTGAGTGCAGCTCTAAGCCCCAGCTCCTCTGGAGCCTGGGATTCTGCTGACCCAGGAGTTTGGTTCCAAACGCCTTGTAATTTCTGCCGTTTGGTATCTGCTAATCTTTTATTTTTATTTCTTTGTCTCTCATTTCAGACTTCAGAAACATATTTGTAAAAACGGAAAGAACCAAACAAATCTTTGCGTATTTATTCCAGCATCAGCTGACATCCGTGGGAAGACGACAGATAAAAAAGTGGGTGGGAAACAGCTGCAGAGTAATGTTTAAATGCCCAGGGCCAAACAAAAGCAGTCAGACACTGTTATAAAGAGAGCATTTCCACCCTCAGGACAGCAAACTGCTTCCGGAAACCATCCAGAACAAATATTCCGGCACCGCAATTCTGCGGGACGGTGCCGGGGCTGCTCCCAGCCCCTCGACCTGCCCCGGGCCAGGGGAGGCGAGGATGCGCCGGGCCCCTCGGGGCAGCGCGGCGAGGGAGAAGGGCGGCCCGGCTGCCGCGCTCACGCCCGCCTGGCAGAGGCGAGGGGAGCAGGTCGCAGAGAATTTCCTGCGGTCTGCCTACAAGCAGCCCTTTGTGCCGGGCGAGGGGCGCGAATTTTGCCCCCCCCCCGCCCTCGCCCCCCGCCCTCTCCGCCCGTGGCTGCGCGGCAGCAGCTCTCCGGGAGCAGCGCTGGCGCCCCCAGAGCCCGCCGCTCGGGGAGCCGGTAATGAACTGGAGGTGATTCAGAGAAGAACCGTGAGAACAATCCGAGAGTCGGGGAAGGCGCCTGATTGATAGCTGAAATAAATCAAGCCTTCCCTCTGTGAAAAACACGTTATGGGGCTGACTTAATTAGAGATTACAGCCACTTATGAGGAATAAAAATTTGAGAGTCGAGAAGGTTTTTTTTTGTTATTGGTCTGGAGACAAAGACGCACCAAGGTTTAACATCTGCTGAAGTCAAAGGTAAAGCAATTTAGACTAGAAAGAAGGCAGGACAATTAACAGCTAGACAAACACACCAAATTTGGATTTAAGGATTTGCAGTGAATTTTGCCCGCAAATACTAGATTTTTTTCCTAGAAGATATGCTGCAGCTTAAGCAGGAATTAGTTTTAGGAAGTTCAACCTCATGTGTTGCAAAAGGAGTCAGAATAAAAGATCAAAACAGGCCCTTCTAGCTTTGTAAATAAGAAGTCCAATAATAAGCAGCTAAGCTCACATTCCAGGCTCCTGAGGACACATTGCAGGCAGGAACGTGACATGACTTCCCAAAGGCTGCATGACAAATCTATGCCCAGACCTGAAAAGAGTCCCCAGGATTCCCGACAGGAATGCTCTTTGTCCCTGCTGTGTTTTCATCCCTCCCTTTCCTTTTGAAAGCTCTCATCCCCTTCCTGTCCTGTTCCCTTTGCACTTTTCTCTGTGTTCGCCTGTCTTTCCCTGGTCCCTTCTCTGTCCCTCCTCCACCCTCTGCCTCCTCTCTGCTAGTTTTCTGTGGAGCCTCTCAAATGCTGTAGTGATATCTTCTGCAGACGGATTGGACTCCTGTATGTCTTAACAAGGATAGAGTACTGTTGACCATATTTTCCAGGAAACACCCATGGCTGGTAAAGATCAGGGGAAGCAGCCACAGGAAAGAGGAAGCCTATTCCTGGACTGGAGGTCAGAAATTGGGACCAAATGGCTGTGCCAAAGAGGCTGGGGGGGACACAGTCCCCTCCCTGCCAGCAGCCTTCCCTGAGAGTAGCACTCAGCCAGCAGTTGCTTAAGTGACAGCAATGTAGAGCTGCCACTCCAGACGAGCGACACATAGGGAACTACGCCTGCCATAAAATAGCATTTAAAACCCCCTTGGCCATCCATCTAGCTGCCATGGTGCATTCTCCATGACCACAAGAGATGTCATCCCACCACTGACACCAGCTCAATCATTTTACTGTAATACTACAGCAGGATGTTTCCCATCTGAGCGTATGGAAATGAGAATGAAACTAGGAGTAACTTCAGGATTGACTCTCATCATTATCACAGATTCTTCTTACCATAATATTCTGCAGTATGTATCTAAAATCTCATCCTTGTCTATTGCTTTAAACAGTCACTTTTCCTCTATTTCGAAATCCTTAGATCAGTTCTGTTCAAAAGAAGAACATATTAATAGCAACCTCTGTATTTCCTCTAGGATGCTCTCAAATCTTACTGCGTTTTTAATCTTTGCAGAGCCCAAAAAACCAACCACATCAGGTGATGTGAATACCTTTTTTTTTTTTTCATTTCTTTATGGATGTGACTGGTTAGGAGTTCTGCAAAGATTAAAAACCCCATTCAATAAAACTATAGATTTGAAAAAGGTGCATCATGATATGATTAACAGGGGATTCAAAAGAAAAGATAAAAAAGATATTCCTGACATCCACAGAGCAGTAAAAATCTACAGAAAAATTGGAGCAGCATTGGCCTGCTCTCTAATAACAGTAAGAGATAAAACAACCTCATCAAAACTTGGAAGACATCAGAAGCAAAAAAGATTAGGCTGAGATTTCTGGGTTTCCAGATTGCAAAGAGAAAGAGTCTGTTTAGTGGTCTTAAACCACAGAATAAGTAAAACTGTTAAAATGGAAACCAGAACTATTTGTTTTGGATATAGGCTACAGACTAATATCCATGGTCAGAGAGTGGAGACGAACAAGTTTCTCATATGGACTGGAGGAACAAGAATGACCTACAGTACTTGACATTTAGAGTCGCAGCCTGTAAGCAGAGGGCCATTGCTGGTATATCATTTACCATCTCTAACTTCATTTTCACAGTTTGCGTTAAGGATGCATTCAAAACTCACTTCTTTGAGTTTTGTTTTCATCTTGCTCTTCAAGCATGTTTTTCCCTTCCAGCACACAGTAATCTTTCTGGCTTGTTATATAACAGAATATTCTACCCTGGGAAAATATTTTTTGTTCTTCTTGTTTGTAACTTTTCACTATTTTCTGCAAAGTTAACCTCCTTTTTGGGGAAAACACAGTGAAACAGAAAATGACAGACAGGAGAGAGATGCTTATTATTGCACATTTTGTGTAACTCACAAGACAGGGCAATGATTTTGGTGTGTCACCACAGAAGGTATTTCTACCATTTGCTGTGATTTTTTGTAGGCTGACACATTATGAGGAAATAAAGCTCGTCAGTGGAGGATAATTCTGTTCCATGGTAACTTCCAGATTATTCCTTTTCTACACTGGAGCAAGAGGTGAACGTTTTCATGAAAGCGGTAAATGCCTGCTCTCAGGCATTTCTGTTACCTGGTGACTAGAGTCCTCACCCAAGATTTTTCTTTTTTTTTTTTTTTTCTCATTCCAGATCACTCAAGTGAAGCATTTGTTTTCCTTTACTACAGGCAAAACATAACCTTTTTCTCCCCATAACTTCACCCCAATTTTTCACTGAGTGAAAGCAGTTTGAATAACAACTGAGAGTCACTTCCATCAGACTCAACTTCAAAACAGAAACCAAAAACCCAATACTCACTTTACTGCAGATACAGGCTACTCCCCACTGAAACAAAAAAAATAGTTTTATACAAAGATAACCTCACAAAATGTATTCAAGTGGCTGCCAACCTAAAGCTGTGCAAAAGAAAGAAGAATCAGGCCCACTGAACTGCCAGTTGTTAAAGAATTTTAGAATCATAAAATCATAGAATAACTTAGATTGGAAAAGACCTCTAAGATCATTTAGTCCATCCATTAACCTAGCACTGCCAAGTCTTCCACTAAACCATGTCACTAAGCACCACTTCTACATGTCTTTTGAACACCTCCAGGGATGGTGACTTGACTACTTCGCTGGGCAGCACAGGAAGTCCACCACAAAGATAATGCAAATCCAGCATCAAGCTGCTGTTATGAGTCTGGAGTGTACCTTCTGAAACAGATTTGGGGGGTGGGGTGGATATATAAAAGATGCTATAGGTAAGTTTTTTTGTTGGTTTCTTTTTCACTCTTTCTGTAACAGGAGCAAGAGACTCCAGCAGTCTTAGACACCACGTGTGTGCAGCGCCTTCCCCACACCTAGTGTCCCCATCCACCCTAAGAGTTAGTTAACATCATCACTTGTTAACATGCTATCTTTGTGAATTCAGCACCTTTAAGGAGAAAAACATCAATCAACACCAGCCTCCCTGCCATGTGTGACTTCATCACAACCTTTGAGACACATCGAGCAGAGTAATACAGCATAAACAGCAAGGTAAATTTAACAGGTGTCAAGGGCTTAGTTTTGAATCAGACCTTTTTTTAACTGAAGGAAGAGACAGTTGCCTTATTCTTGACATAGTGCTTTCCCCTGTACTGCCACATCTTATTAACAAGACGCAAAGGCATGAAAGCTTTGAGCTTCCTTTGTGTGGTCACACAGTATCACACTTAATTGTCCTAGCCAGATTTTGCTTTCCCAACCCTCTGAGATTCTTGCAGTTGAATTACACAATGTTTTCTTGAACAGCATCTGTGCAACAGAAGTCTTCAGCCTCCAGAAAGACTTGGGAAGACAGACTGCTTCCTTACACGTGGTTGCTTTTGTCAGCACATAAATCATTCCCTGAGAGGCCTCAGCAAAGTGGTGTTGATCCAGGGGGGAGTGCCTCAGTCGGATAGGAGGGGCCCGTCCTTCTAAGTCTGCCTGAGAAAAACAGCAAGCTGGGTGAAGCCCAGGAGCCTTGGAACTGGATGGTTTAAAATTCTTCTAGGTGCTTTTTGTGCTAATATAACTTCCTCAACAAACAATTCCACAAGAAATTACAAAAGATTCTCATGCTGTACTAGTTAAATGCAGAAGACGAACATCGCACGTTGCAGAACATTGCAAGCAGAACAGAAGAATCCCACAGGAGATGGTGCAAAGAAGAAACTTGCAGTATGAGACAGTTCCTCATATGCAGACACTGATCTCATGGGATGTGAAGGGACTTTTGCTTCTACTTCTGTTGCAGCAAAATCATATTTTCCCAGCTCTCCAGGGGGTCATTTCTAATGACAAAACATTTCTAATTCTTTGGAACATCCAAGGGTTCCTTTCCATTACCTCAGTCATGGACAAAACCAATGAGATAATAGCTCTAGCAAATGCCCATGGAATAAAGACCTTTTGCAGCAGGAACAAGATGCCTGGCAAAGCACTGGAGGTCAGTCTGCACAAATGACATTCATGTGAAATCGCAGCTGTCCTTGCTGTGAAAAACAGTTGCTTCACTTAAAAGCCTGTATAGCTTACCAGGAGTCCCTGTTTTCCATCAAGGATCATGGAGCAAACTCTTGGCATGTAGCAGGGAAACTTCCTCTCCCAGACACAGCAGAAACATCCTCTAGTCCTGGTGTCTTCCATCCATTTAGGACTGCTTTCAAAAACCTCCTTGACTGCTACTTCTTCACATTAATCAAAGCATCTCAGCCTCTCAAAGAAGTCACAGACACTTGCAGGGTCTCTGGCATACACAGAACTGATTTCACTATTTTCCTTTTCAGCCTCCATTTTCTCACCAACTGCTTTGGCAGTACCTTCAAGTGGAGCAGCCCGAGCTGTTGTCAGCTTACACGATCCCAGTTTGCATACCCTACTTGATTGCTTGAAAGTCAGAGCTATTGAACACCTGGGACTCCAGTGGAATTTAATGAGAGCTGTGGCTGTTTTCTTACCTCTGAAAAGTGAGGCCCAGAGGACTTCTTTTGAAGATGTCAATTGCTACCCTGTACCTGGACTTCCCATATTATACCCGAACAAGCATCTGTCACTTCCTATGCTTGTAGGCTTGCCTTTGAATGTTAAGTGTCCTGGTCAAAGGTGTCAATTTTAATCCAACTTAGTCTATTTTAAAAGGGATAGGGATTATATTACTTTATGATTCCCTCTTAACTTTGTTCTACTCCATATCAAATATGAATTATTGACAGAATCACCCCAATCTGTCACATTTGATGGGATACATATACCAAGGGATACATTAAATGGAGAATATAAGCTTAGAAGCATTTGCCAGTGAATCTGAAAGAGAATTAATTTCTAATTCAGTGCATGAAACAAACAGCAATGAAGAACATTATGAAGCTTTGTGACCTAGTAGTAGTTCTAATAATGAAAAGTTTCAGTGAAGTCTAGGAGGGTAAACTCAGTCCCTTGTAAAAAAGCTTAAAAACAGACACACACAAGCATACACATACACCCCAACTAGCAAATATGATTTAAGGACCAGATTTCAATGCTTTTAGTCACGTTGAATGGTACCTTCCTATCCATGAATGACCCCATTGAACCAATGGGACCATTTGTGGAACAAGGTACTATTCAGCTCAGGAGTAGAGTGAAAGGAGTCAGAATCCAGCCCAAAGTTAAAAGTAAACAGGAAATTCCAGTAGCATATCTCACAGTAGTCAACATGAAAAAATAGTCAGTCTTCTCCAGTGGTTCACATACTAAGATACTGCAGCCATCCCTACACACCAGAAAATAACTGCAATATCCCATATGACTGTTAGCAAATCAGCTTCATTACTTACTCGCGTACAGGTGTTATTTAGAGAACTCAACACAGAACAAGAACTACTGTGCTAGTCATGTAGTACTAATTAGGGCCTGCACCAAAGAAGTTATGACCCAACTCATAGCCAGACAAACGTGTATACAGAACATGTGGCTCCACAACATGGTCATGTATAGCTTAGTAGCAGAGCTGGAAAAAAAATCTTCAGAGATTATGCAGTGCCTAACCACTCTGATTCTTGCTGTCACCACCACATAGCCTATGTGACAACCACCACTACAGTGCTTCACTGGCACTGCCAGATGAACAGCAGAGAGTCACCTGGCTTGTTAGGCATCGCTTGGGCCTAGGGACTGCAAGCTTTTATTTAAAGACCCTTTACATGTTGGAGTGTTTCACAGTCATTGCCTGATGGATGAGGAGTGGATTTGACTCTGCTAGATGGCTGCCTGACTACTAGGCATTACAGTGTCAGATACATGTTCAAGGACACAACATATATGAAATGGTTAGGTCAAACCATACTAAGAAAGAAGTCAACGGCATAAATTACCGTAAAAGGCATAGAGAAGGTTTACAGGGAAGAAAGGGAGAATGCATGAATGCTTAAAGGCATGAATGCTTTAAGGCATGAATCAGACTAAAATATAGGAGGCTAACCTGCAGTGTCAAGTGTCCTTTCCCTCTCCAGTCCTTCACGGTGAAAATAAAATACTAGCTCTGTAGCTAATCCCTCCTACGTCCTCTTGGAGTAACTTTGACAGGATAGGAGATTTTTTAATAAAATTAGATGAGATGACAATATTGTGAGAAATACAGCAGAGAAGTGGAAGTTATTCCAAAAAATACTACTTGTGTACAAATGCTACTGAAATCCTAGAATATATATTAATTATAAATTGTCATGGGCAATTTGACTTGCACATTTTAAGCAGAGAAAAAGGTAACACTGAAACTGGAAGAATGTCTCTCAGCTACTGGACTTGTTCCTCTTCTCAGTGTACATAAAACTGACTGTAATTAACTAACCAGTAATTAAAAGCTTCAGAAAGAACATTGTACTAAAGTTGTTGAGAGGAAAAGCTTAAGAGCAGCTGAAGTATGGTATCTCCATACCCAGGAAAAATCAGTATCACTGAACCAATTGCCAAAAGCAAATATAGGGACCAAAAGAAAATGAGAAAAGTAGTGTCAGACAGCCAGCACATCTGAGATACAAAGCAACGACATTCCATTAACTGTTAGAAGGAAAGTCAACAATAGTGAAGACTAGTTCCATCAATAAAATTAATTCTATTTTCATTTTCACTGGCAATTCTTTCCTCAATGGAAGGGGAAAAAAAGGGGACGGGGGAAAAAAAGAAAGAAAGAAAACAAACAAACAAACAAATAAAAACAGTAAAATAAACTTCTGACTTATGTCAGCAGCTATGAAGAACAGAGCATAAATGCAAGTGTGGATAGATGGACAAACAACCCATACCAAGTTTTCCTTTTTTGCACTATGAACGTCCGTAATGTTACCTTCCACTAAAATGAAATCTAAACAATAACTCACAATACTGCTGTAAAAGATGTCGCCAAGGTCCTACTAAGCCGTTGAAGTCCCACTGCTGGTTTGTTGTCTACCTGGTGTGTCTTAAAAGCAGTTGAAACTCTTCCATGTAAGATAAGATTCAGACAGTGGCCCAAGACCCTCCTGAGAAACACATGTTGTGCCTGAAAAACAAAGATGTCACCTTCCCATGCACAGTCAGGATGTGCCGTTGACTGATATACACATAAACACCCCTTCCTGCTCTTTACAGATTTCTGTGTGTAGGACAATGACAAAACCATATACCAAGCACAGTGCCAGACTGTAGACAACAACAGCGCATCCCCTTCCCACCAATACCTCTGAAGTGGTAGATACTTCCTTCCTAAGGAAAGACCAGTGTGTTGTTCCAGATTTTCACCTTTGTGAGTGGGCTTGACTTCAGGCAAACTTTTCTGGTGAGAGTGGTAGCATGGGAATCCTCCTCTTTCTTCATGCTGGAATGGGAATCATGATATCCACCTCTTGCCACTGAGGTTCAGAAGTACTGGAGAAAACAGACTGAACACCCCTCTGATTGCTCCAGAGACAACATATAGCATAGCACCTCAGAGATGTTGCCTTGCAAGGCCTCACAGGCCTGCCAGCAGCTCTGCCTGGTTCTCTTTGTGTTCTCCGGTTGCTGTCATCTCACACCTAGGCCTCAGAAACATTATTCATTGGCTTTACAAACACAGCCCACCACAGCTGCTTGTGCTAAGTCTTTCAGTGATTTCACTGTCTAGTCTGTGACTGCATTCTGGAATTCACCATCACAGACTTTGCAACCAAGCCTCTTCCTTTACCGTGAGCCCTTTCTTCGCCACATTTTTAAGCAACTTCTTTTATCTTGCATACTAAACTGCGCCGACTTCTGTTCCACCTAGATTTACCGAAAGGGTAATCAAACAACAATTTAATTGGCAGTCCACTGAAGAGACCATTGAAGTTTCATCCGAATGAGTTGCCAACCTCACTGCTGCTTCTTTTTTCCTGCTAACTGAAAGCCATTAGAAGGCCTGTGTACTGTTCTCTGACAGCTTAGTTTCCTCATTTGGCTCTGTGTTTCCTCAAGATAGCCTCTGACTCTTTCTCTCCAATCCTGAACAGACTTTATTTGAATCAGAAGGAGAAAAACAATTTAAAAAGCACAGTAACAATGATCCCTCCCCTTTGTTCAAAATTCTCAGCTCTCAAAGCTTTAAATATACTTCAGAAATGTTACAACCTTTTTAAGCCAGCCTTCTCTTGTCATAAAGCAAAAATGACCTAAAGAATCCTTAGCTCGGGACTAACTAAATTGCACACATTAATGAGCTCTGTAAGGTAAGTACATCATAGACTGGTAACTTTACCCAGTTTTCTGATCAGGATAATGACTACATCTTCTTTCTGTGACTCTCCTCAACACTCTATAAATGTGTAATATTACAAATAAAAGGGACACAAATTTCTATTATATAACTAGATAAGAATCACACACATGTAAGCTAAATGTTCAGTTGTGATTATACATCCAGTAATAAATGAGGTCAAACAACAGAAGGAACTCACTACCAGAAACTTAAAAATCTTTCTTTACCTCTGAATTTTTATCATTATGGTGCTCACACATAGCTAAGAATAATTTCAGGCACGTGTTACACGGAAACAAAGTATTAATTGCAAGATGTATTCCTGTTACAGTGTTCTTCATTCAAAATCTGGCTTAGACCAATTTACCAAAAAATCCTTGGAAAACACATAATTACTAGTATACTCTTCCTTATGACCAGGAGTCAGTGCCAACAACTCTGCACAGAAAATTCATGGAAAGATTGCCTTATAAGACGCTTATTCACTTACTCCAGGTTCTCAGTATACCCGTAAAATTCCTGGTTGAGATAAGGTTAAGGATTAAAAAGGCGGGATATAAAATAATGTATGCTGCAAGCTTTCACCTTCTTGGCCACTGTACAATATCCAGCCCAAAATACTGTAGAAAAGTTCAGTGCAAGTTCTGATAGGAGGGGGAAATGATTTGGTTAAAAAATCAAACAAACAAAAAAGATCCTACATTACAACATGTGTGTCCAGCAGTGAGGCACTCACTAGGAGGGTGCCTCCAAGTGTCCCATCCAGCTGTCAAACGCCAAGATATGTATACACATATGGTCTTTTTGGACTCCTTGGAATGGCACAAAGGCCAATGAACACTAGCTATTTAGTCCTCTTGATGCTTTCTGGGGTCTTCTCAGGCTGCTGATCATGTGCAGTGTTTGGATGTCTTTCAGTACCTCACAGGAGCTGACAGTAAGCAGTTTCTCTACCTTCTTTCCTACTTGTCAGTCATCAGGTTTTATACTATCACCTTCGTTTCCTGGTCTGGGTGTCCTCAGAAGTGGAAGGCAGATGTGTGCTAGGATCTTAATGAAATGCTAATCCAGGTGCCAGAGGTGTCATCGACATGCACCATTGTTGCTTTCCTCCTCCTGCCAGTCTTTCCTCCTGGTGTGTTCACACCCAGACACTCCCATTTCTTCTCCTATTCCTACCAGTCCTAGCACTGATCCTACACTCTTCTGCAAGATCAGCATCAAGCATTTCGGAAATATACGTAACTAGTGGGTCTATCTTTGCAAGCTAATGACATCCCTGCACTTGTCTGGACCCAAAGTCTAAAGAATCAGTCTTATGCATAGGTAGGAGCAAATGGGAGGCCACTGTCATTATCACTGCTTTGTAACATCCATAAACAGTATAGAGGGTAAAAACATCAAGGCATGTCACCTGGTGGTCTGTCATCACTGAATTTACTCTAGAAAGCAGTGGTTCTAAATCTTTGGCAAAGGAAAACAAACACCAGTATGGTGACCTTGAGATGTTCTCAGGAAGGCAGAAGATCTGCACCATCCAGAGACCTGTTTCAACATGAACATTGAGAACGAGATGAGAAAGGGCTACTTGTTCATACGTCTTCCCAAATGGTGATAAATAAGAGGTCTTCAGAGTCAACTTCAGTCAACTGTAAACCGTGGTTTCCTCTGAAAAAAAAACTGTCTCCCACACACATTCAGTAACTTGAATATATATTTAATTCATTTCCCCCTTCAGAATATAAGATATTTAGCCATCTGTGACATGGTTACACCCGCTACCAGATTCTCTTCGCTGCTATGAGCACTGACAAATCAATAAAGTCTAATTGACGACCTTTTTAAAAGGACTCAGATTAAGAATAATTAGCACACAAATGAGTAACATTCGAGATTCTAGTGATGTAGTGATTTGATCAAATTCAGCATACCTTAGGGGAGATACACAGAGCAGCAGTATAAATAATGATCAGATTTATTGCAAGAAAAACACACAACAGACATTTTATATTTATATGCTCACATCCCTTATTAATTGAAGATTAGCCTCAGAAAAAAAAATATTGTGAGGAAACTGAGAAATCTTTTAATTTATCACAATTTAGAAAGTAAAGAAAATATTCATACAGTTAAGCATCAAGACAGACAAAAAAAGATAAAATAGTGAAGGAAAGAGCTGTGTCACAGATGATGCAATACGTATGGAAAAGCTCTACGCTTAGAAAGAGGTGCTTACCAAGAGTTCCCTGCATGCACATCTGTGTGTCTGTGCACACACTCAAACACACATGTGCCATTAATCACCTGTTCCTGTGGAGGGACCTGGATACTTAGGGAGGGAGACTGGCAAGGATAGCTGCCTACCTCATGGACCAGAAAGAAAAAAAGAAGCACCAATGAGCCCATACTGACCTTCTTTCTTAGAGATGACAGGCAGAAGCCATTGAGAAACAAGGGAAAAGATCTAGTACACCCTAAATACACTTAATGAGAAAGTTTAACAAGAAAAGTGGTGAAATCTTTTCATTCTGGTGGGGTTTTGGTTTGACATTGAGTGAGAAGTGTGTGGCACAGAGGTCACATCAAGCTTGCCTTCTTGCAGTCGTGTGGTATTGCAAGCCCTGTGGAAGGTAGAACACCAGTACCCTGTGTTTTACCTTCCAGAAATGGAGCCTGTCCACTATAGAGTCCGGCAACATTGCCGACGTGATGTAAATCTCTGTTGAGGTAACTCACTGGAGCTCTTGACCTTGTGCACTGCAGCGCGGTCAAACCACAGCAAGCCTCCCCCTCCACAGCTGCAGGCAAGCAGGAGAACGAGACTGTTGTGACTTCCACCACTTTTCCAGTGCATGGGGATACAGCACAAGTAGGATGCTGCACATAGCAAAACAAAGAGACAAAGCACAGAGGTATCACATAGCAAGGAGCTGTCAGTCTGCTGGCCCCAAAATAGACGTGCTACCTGAGTGTTAATATGGATCTCGCTGTCAGAGAGAGCTAAACCTCATTCTACAGAAGGAAGGTGAGGCACCGGACAAATCAAGAGACTTGCCTAATGTGGGAGTGTCAGCCCACTAAACTAATTATCCCACATCATGTAGCTACTTTACAGTTCTAAGTATTTAGTGTTACACTGCAAGTTCAGCTGCATTATTAGTATAATTTATTTCAAACAAAACTAGCTGGTCATGATGAAATTATCATTCAAATATATCACCACAATAATGTATATACATCATAGTTAGGCTGTACCTCTCCACACAGAAAGTCTGCTCTTACTGATGCCTTTTCAGTGGATATACTTGAGTTAAGCCATACTGGCAAGCAAGCCAGAAATTGGGCTGCCGCCTGTACAGCGATATTGCCTCACTAATGAAGAGCCATGCAACATCTGGATTAGTGTCTGTTTGTGGTTTGTGCTGCAGTAATTGTGGCCACCATGGAAACCCCAGATATCTACAGAAGAGATCGTCTGTCCCTTCAGGGCTTTGGGAAGGAGTGGGGAAAGGCACTGGAAATGGGCAAGGCCACACTATGTCCGAGCTGCATGGTGGCTGTGCAGATCCAGGCTCTCCTATGTGCTCCCATTAGGCATAATGTAGAATTCAGAGTGAAGGTTTGGGGTGAGGGGAGGTAGATGAGAAACTCAGGTGAAAACATGAAAAAACATGAGAAAACATGAAAATGACCTCAGTGAGATCATTTAAGAGACTTCAGAAACAGACTTATCACTTCTGGCCTATGCTGGAAACAAGAAGAGATCTTTGATCTTAGCTGACATGACCCCTATAAACTAGGATATCTGCAATGGGATGTCTATAATGGGAGACCTCTGTGCTGGACCTCTGTTCTGTGAGGAACATCTGAGCAGATGATTTCCTAGAGGCTACCCCTTCCTATCTAAATTATTCTGTGAATCTAGGTTACACTCTTTAAAATACAGAAATATCAGGAATTGAGCTAGTTTTGGAGTTGTTTGTTTGTTTGTTTGTTTTTCCTTTTCTTTCTCTGATGGCACAACTTCTATGGTTGATATTTTAGCATGGAACAGGCTGTAGATGTGTGTTAGACAGGGGAATATGTCTTCCAAGAAGATCTCTCTAGTTGGTTGAGATGGAAAGCAAAGACAACCTTGTCTCATAGAAGGGAAAAATGTAGTCATTTTGGCTGCATTTCAGACAAGACTTTATATTATTTTACTAATTTTTTTTTCCTCTTCTGAAAAGTTCACTCAGAATTTTCTCCATTACTAAGCACACATGCTTACTGAAATCTTCCAATTTAGTCCAGCCTATATTTAGATCCAGGAAGTTTTATTTTACTGTATCTTTAATAATATCTCTTGCAAGTGATAAGGAGAACATTCTTGGTTCCATACTACCACAAATCTTTCATTTGTGGTAGCTAATGAAAGTATGAAACCTATTAGATTACAGAAAGCAGGACTAAAAGTGACTGTAAATATGGTCCTACCTCCTCATTGGCAAGTTAATGACAGTATTACCAGTGACCTCCCAAAACCTTCTACCCCCAAATTCCTTCTTAAAAGTTATGTACTGTGAACCTCATTGTAAATGTGAGTAGTGGTGTATCTTCCTACCACTCGAAGTATACTACAAGGAGGGGTCACTAATTGCACATTTATTTTTCTGCATAGCATCAGCAAAGTCTCAAAATAGCTTTTAAGTGGGACTTAACTTGTGCATAAAATCTTGCTGACACTTTAATAGTGCCTGGGGTTCTCGGTTTTGCCAAACTCTCCACTGCAAGGGGTAATAGGAGACTGTAAAACTCAGGTAAATCTAAAGCATGCGTGCTAAAGACATGTGAATGAGAACAGAGCCAGAGCAAAACAGAGAAGAAGGTCAGTAACTTTATTAACCTTGGCGTATAGACATCCATGAAGCACAGAACCACAATTAATACAGCTTTAGCACCATGCATGAACCTGGCTCAAGCAGAACTAGCTTAGGTGTCTTTGAATGTACAGAAGACCTTATCTCACAACCTGGACTGACCAACTCCCAAGGAATTGAGATTGGACCCTATTCAAAGACAGTTATCTACCAGTCAGTTTACCTGGGAAATGTCCCTTCTGCAGATAAATATATTTCTTATTCTAAGTCCTCAGATCTGAGAAAAAATCCAAATCTCAAACCTGAGACCAAATACACTCACCCCACCTCCACCCACGCAAAATTTAACATCCTTGGTATCTGCTCCAGAAAGGATTTCATAGAGATGCAAAAGGAAGAAACCCAGTTAGATAGCAAGATGAACAATTCCTTACTTGCAGCCACAGCCTCACAGCCTTTAAGAAAGTGTTTCCTGAGTTTGCTTTATGCAGATATCATTGCAAAGGCAAGCAAGTACAGGAGAAGACATTCAGCTCCGTGAGTGCCATTTTGAGGTAGCACGCACTGCAATGCAGTGTGCAAACCCTGCAGTTAAATTTCAGTTAGATAGTCTTGATCAGTCATTTACAACAGTGTTTTTTTCCTATCATAATCTTCACACAAATCAACACTTGATGACTAAGATTTCTGGCCTTACAGCCTTAAAAGAAGCTCCTACTTCTCGCCATATATTTCAAGGCTACATTTTGAGATGCATGTGGCTCACATAGTAAACATAACAAGAAGACACTGAGACTTTGCTGCAGTCTATCTAGGATGTTCCCATAAATAACAAACCAGTTCAAAATCATGCCAATAAAACCTCATGAAAGTACCATCCAGTTTGTCCCATGTTTATCATTATAAGGGAGCAGGTATATTTATAAAGTGTCATTTTCAGACTGGGTAATTTCATCAAAAATATGGAGAGAAGAAGAACAAAGCACTTCTTATGGCAGCTTAAAACAGATACTTTCAAAAAGACCTTTTAGTGGGTTGGAGGCTTGCTTCTACACAGCTATAGGGTCATTCCACAGAAACCAACATGCAGGATTAAGTTGTTTGAACAGAAGACAGCCCTGTCTGTCGCTGTAGTTGTTCATATAGTTATGGGATGACGAGTGACTCTTCTACCTGTTTCAGAGGATATATGGGTGAAAGGGAGTAGAAGAAACAAGATTAGTTTGATAAGCGTACAGAAGTTTTTAAATAGGAAAAGGGTTTTTCAGGAGAAGGTTAAGGGTTTGGGGGGGATTGTATGTCTATGTATATGCATGCAATTGCTGCTTATTTAGTTCATGTGAGTTTTTCTCTTGACTGAGGTGTATGAATTACTGTAGAAATGTAAAAGTAGAAGTGATCTCAAGAAGACATCTGTTCCACATCACTAACAGATGTCTGTCTGACCCATTTTAAGGATTTGAAACAAGGATTCCAGAATATCCTTAGAAACCTTGTTCCAGTGCTGTGCCATTCTCATAGCCAGAGAATCTGTCTGAATAATACCTAATCTGAGTATCTCTTGCTTCAGTTTAGTCCATCCATTTCTTTTCACATCACTTTTAGACAAGGAGGACAGGTAAGTGTCCTTTTCTTTGTAACATTTTTAATAACTTTCACACGTACTTTATCTGCATTATGCCTATTTCCTTTCCTAGAAAAAAGAAGTCATTTCAGCTTTTCTTCATAGAAGATGTTTTTTAAGTACTGCTCTTTCTCCTTTCAAAATGAGAAAGATTTCCAAATTGTCTATACTTTAAAATGTGCCATCACCACTGGACAAGACATATCATTACCAGGTCAGGGCTCACTATCCAGATCAGAACAAAATATTTACTTCCCAGTTATCCACAATATTACTATTAATTCATCCCATCACGGAATTTACTCTTCACATAACTTCACATTTCTGGATCTCATTTTGTTTGTACTGTGTGCTAAGCCTCTTTTCCAAAAACTGCTTCCAGACTAGTTGTTTTCCATTTAATATTTGTGCATTTGATTTTTCCTTCCTAATAAGTAATACTTTGCACTTGTCCTTACTGAATTTCATCCTATTGATTTCAGGCCCTTTCTTCAATTTATCAAGCTCATTGTATATTCAAATCTTGATCTCTAAAATACTTGCATCCCCTCATAGTTCAGTATCATCTGCAATTTTTAAAAGTTTTCTACATACTCCATCATCAAAGATGGAAATATTGAGTAATACTAGACCTAGGACAGACCTCTATGGCATCCTATTTTGTATGTTTTCCCAGTTTGACAACAAACCATTGATAACTGCTTTACCGCTAAGTCCAATTTTTCAAACAGTTTTGCACCCATCACATAATAACTTCATCTAAACCATATTCCTCTGATTTACTTATGAAAATGTCAGGTGGATGTGTGTCAAAACCCTCGCTGAAGTCAAGATCTATCACATCTGCTGCTTCCCTGTTTATCCACTGGGCCAGATACACTGTCAAAGAAGGAAATTAGATTGCTTTGATGTGATTTGTTCTTGACAAACCCATGCTGGCTGTTTCTTATCACCTTATTTTCCTCTAGGTGTTTACAAATTGATTGTTCAATAATTTGCTCCTGCATTTTTCTCAGTATCAAAGTCAAACTGACTGGCCTATAATTCCCTGGGTCTTCCTGTTTCCCCTTTTTAAAGATAGGTACTGTGTTTGCTTTTTCCGATCCTCTGGGACCTCACCCATCCTCCATGAGCTCTCGGAGATAATTGCTAATAGTTCAGAGATCACTTCAGATAGTTCCTGAAGTACTCCAGGGTGAATTTCATCAGGCCCTGCTGACTTGAATGTATCTAACTTATCTGAATGTTCTTTAACCTGTGCGCCTTTTTACTGTAAATTAAACAACTTTCTGTCCAGCATGTGTTACACAGTTGCTACACTTTAAGGCAATATTCCTAATACTGTAGTTTTAATTTACTTTGACTGGCAAAGCAGTTATCCTTCACGCTATAATGTCAACAAAGAAGAGTGACTATATCCAGTCCTGGCTTATGCTCTGGAGGAAAGACATACCTAAATCCTAACCTATGACGTTTCAAAAAGTGCCCGCTATTCTGCCTCTGGAGACCAACCTACAAGCACGCCAGTTAGGCTTCAGAATGCTCTCTTATCCCCAAAGCTTGTTTTAGGGCAGGGCCAAGGCAGGTCTAATTGCAGCAGCTCAGAACTTCAGCAGGTGCTTTTCACTTCTTCTGAGCGAAGTCCGGATATCAGACTTTTCTCCACCTATTTTCCCAAACCTGGAAGTGTTTCCAAAACATGCAAGCCACTTACACAGTCAAGTTTCATATAAAATGCAGCAAGGTCATCCAGCAAAAGATAAAAAAATATTGATCAAAAATTATGTATATGGGCTATGCTAGATCTCTTCATCAGATAAGCTTTCTTCAAGCTAGGTGTAGCTACAGAATGACCCTCAGATATCATTCTTCTCTTTCATGAGCTCTGCTCATGTTTGCAAAGCAGTCCTTCCCTCTGTCTCTCAAATGCATGCTTGACATACTTGACATACTTGCTGTACTTGCAATTAGGGCAGGAGAAGCCCATTGTTCATGTTTTCTCTTCTGTCTTTTCTACACAAGTATTTTTCACTGGGGACCTAAAAGACAAAATATTGATTTTTTTTCTTTTTTTTTCTTTTTCTTTTTCCTAAATGGCTTGTTCTTTTTTATTATGTTATCCTGGTGGTTTTAATTTCTTACTGCCTACTTTGATATAGCAACCTAAAGACAGCCAAAGATGAAGTTGTAACCCTAAGGCCTTGAAACAAAAGATACAGTATCTTCTCTCTGTCCCTCAGAAACAGGAATAAAATGGCTTAGTTGAAAGAAATCTTAGCAAGAAGGGTGTGAAGAAACCGTTCAATTTCCTTACCTGTCAATTAAAAAAAATGATGCTCCTTGGACACTCGAATGGCCTGTCTTACAATCAGGAACCATCTTTTAGACTATCCATAGTCTACAAAATTATCCCAGCTCTAACTCCACAGTGAGCTTTGTGGCAGTTATTGCTTGTCAGTACTGGGGGAGCCTCAGGGAAGCCCCCAGGAAGGCATGTGAGAACAAGATCACCACAGGGTTGGCACCTGGCTGCAGCAACTGAAATAACTTTGAGCAACCACAATTTATGAGCATACAAGCATATAATCTGTAACTAAAGAGGGCATTCCTCGAAAAACGCTGTTGTCCCACTGCTGTTATAGTAAGAGAAGTATATGTAAGTTAAAGGCTTCTGACTGAAAAGTATTTCAAGATACTTAATTTCAAGAGAGAAATTAGGAAAGTCTCTGAGGTAAAAATTGCAGAAGCAACCACTTGTGCCACCAGCAAGCTCTGTCAGTGCTTTAGCCAGTAGTCACAGATTGGGTCAGACTGGACCTTCGGTAGTCTGGGGTCCATCCCACACAAAGCAAGTGCTGGCGCAAGCAGACTATTGCTGAGGATGGGGTTCCCACATCCTCTCTGGGCAACTTGTTCCTGAGTCAGGCCAGGTCCCAGGGATGACGTGCCCTCTGTGCCTTGTTGCAGCATCCCATTTTGCAAGCTGTGTCACCATATCCTGCCATTGTACACCCCCAGAAAGAGAATAGCTGCTGGTCCTTCTTGCTCGTGGGGCTTTCTGTCCATTGATGGTGCCCATCCTGGTCTGCTGCATGGGTCTGTCCCACCTCTGACACATGGCATGGCATTTGCATTTGCTGAACTTCATGGGGTTCCCATCAATCCATTTCTTTAGCTGTCAATTACTATAGGTCAGTTACTACTTATACACTGGGGTCAGCTGCAATTATCCTTCAGAGAGACAGAAATGCAAGACAAGAGACCTTGGGCCAATATCCCATTAAAAGAGAACAAAGCAGAAAATGAGCAAGATGATAGGGTAAACGCCAATGGAAATACAGAGGTTCATCAATAGTTAGTACACAGTGCAGTGACATAAAACTGACAGACCTCTAGTCTTTCCAGTCACTGACATGATACCACCAAAGCCACTGACAGTAACAAGAACTTTTACAAAGAAATTTGGCAGGGAGAGACCAGCTTCAATGGCGTTAAACTCTTCTCTCATTCCCACAATGATCCATCCAGACTAGGAAAGACATTTACAAATAAGAAATCCCAGAAGAGAACTCTCTAAGACATACTGTAGAGAGAGGCCTCATTTTTCTTAACAGTCAGACACTTATTCCAGAAAGGAATAAAAAATGTTCATTGCAGCCAAAAATCACAGACATCAACTAACAGTAAGCTCTGAAGATGCTTTTTCATGAGGGAAACTGGGATGGGCAAGCGCAGAGGAACACATTCATATCTGGATCCGTATCTAAGGTTCCTTTCCATTTATGAGGAGCGAGGGTTGGAAGCTGAGCTGCAGTTGAGGCCAAGCACAGCTCCAGCAGAACTGAGAACTGAGGAAAATAAAGAAATTGTATTCAACTTCAGCACATATTAGTGATAAATATAATGATTCATGCACCCTAGAAGCAGAGAGATCATGCTTATTGCAGCACACCCAAAAAAGCACAATTCAACAAAAATATGTTCTGCCATAAAAACAGACATTAGCTGGAAAAAGAGGCTTCCATTAATGACTCTGAAATAAGTATAAGCAATTCACAGACCTTAAAATCATTCTCTCTGTCTACTTCCTGTGACCAGAGTTGGCTCAGTGTTTTCTGAAACAAAGGGACTGTAATTCATAACAAGACACCTCTGGCCCTTATTTACAAGCACCTCACCTTCCTCTCTGCAACTCCTAGTGTACTCTCTGAAAGATAATAATGGCAGAAGACCTAAAAATACACATCAGCAGCAGATGTGCCCCATGCTGTTGGCAGAGACAACTCCGCCAACATCAGCATGTTGCCAAGTTTTGATTTGGCTCCAGAGGTGAAGTTGTACTGTTCTTGCATTGATCAAGAACTACCAAAACAGGTCATCTTCAGTGCGTGCTGATCAACACTATCTTCAGTAATGTAGAATAAGGTGGTAGATGGAAGGAAATGCCCATCTCATTCATATTTGCCCAAGGCACCAGTTCAAAAACAAGATTACCTCTTGCAAGTTAGGCTGATGTCTTCCTGCTATGGTATTGTTTCCTCCAAAAGGTGCCATGAGGTACATTGGATATGCAGCTGTACACTGGAGAGGTGAAAGGTTGTCTTCACTGACTGCAGTAAAAAAGTTCAGATGGAATGGGATAGCCAGGGATTCATTTCTTTTTGTTTAATCTGTTCATATGTTCCCACAGTTTCCCTGTCAAACTGAAAGCAAAGAGAGATCTTATGAGATTATAAGTCCTTCATTCCCTGTAAGACATCTCTTTTCTTTAACCTGGCCTGTATTGAGACTGATACAGGTCTTCCTCCTGCTGATGCAGGATGTATCTCATCTCCTAATTCAACAGAATTTCAGTCAAAGTTAATTCAACTGCTATGTTGAAACTTCCGATCTGGCAGATTTTTTTTCCTTAACTTCTTCATTTTACTCAGGGGGAAAAACGAAAACCTAAGAAAGTTATTTCTAGGTGGACAATTTTCTCCAAAATCTATTTCAAGGTATATTTTTCAATGTATTTCTTAGCCATGGTCTGGAATCCTGCCCTTGAAGAAGTAGAGGCAGTATGCACCAAAGGGAAAGTCTTGCTTGCTACCCATCTCTGAGAGAAAGACTATCTCAGTAAGAGAGAACTGAAAATCAGGAACATTCACTTCATATAGAAATATTGTATGAACAATGGAAAAACTCTGAGTTTATTCCAGAGATTCAAATCATAAAATCTGGCGTGAAGAATTTAGTGGCTGGCTGGAGAACCAACCTCACTCCTCCCTCTAGTTCCTCTGATGCTGGCAAGGAGCACATCTTTCTTTGGTCAGGAGGAATGCAAGTTTGGCAGGACAGGTGGTGACATGACCTTTATCAAAATGAGAAGTTGGCAAGAATGGCTACTTCCTGTATTTATGCGGCAAAGTTGGCCCTCATCAAGGACATCAGTCAGGTGCCAGGCTTTTCTTCCATTCTCCTTTCATGTTTTTTAGCACTTTTCAAGTTCATTTCTTTGTTCTTTCAACATAGCAGGTGATCTGCGTCGGGCAGCCAGTAGAATAAATTTATGAACTGTTAGAATAAGCCCAACAGGCATCAAGCAGACTGTCTGTTGTTTATCCGGGTTATTCTTTAAGGGTACAAATGGGGTGTTGGAGGCAGGTGGTCGTGATCCCCAGCACTGCTTTACTGGCTTTAACACAATGGACTACTTGTTGCTCTAACTCAGCTGCTGGAGAAACATCAGCAGAAGATCTGACTTCTTTGTGCATGTTAAATAAGAACTGCATTTTTCCCTCCAGTGGAGTCAGGACAGTGATAATTTACTGAAGTGTCATCATAAACAAGAAGATGCTGAAGGGACTTTTAGAATGCTGTGGGACAGGATTTGAAACGAAGGAGATCTGAAAGTGCCAAACTATGTCTGCAAAATGCAAGCTTGCACTTGTGCACTCAGCTGTTCTGAGGACATGCAAAGGGCAGGCCATGTCTGAGTACACTTTAAATGTATTCCTGGCACATAAACACTCTTTTTACAAACTACAGCTAGCAAAGGGAAACAAAATTAGAAAACAATTAGAACTATTTTTGATGTTTTTCCTTTCCTTTCAGCCCTTCTTCTGTTCTCAGCTGGGTACATTGTTCACATTGAGGTGATAAGTGCACACAGAAATGCAGATGAACAGTGTGTACATCCCCTTTGATATATTTAATTATTTATATATGCCTTCAGATCCCATTGCATTTTTCACACATGTAGAAACAACAATGCCCGTGTCCTGCTCTGACTCCATCTCAGGTAGTTGTATCCAGCCTTGCTAATGACCTCCCCAGAGTTTCATTTGTATGTCGGTTTTCTTTCTTAGCTTTCTGTCCTAAACAGTCTTTCTTTCTCTGATGCAAAGCTGGTACCTACAATACATCATTTGAGCATTGCCAGCATAAGATTAGTCTTATATGTCCTCTGCTTTTTAAGCACCTCCTGCTGCCATTACACCTTTAATGGAATTTCTAGGTAAAATGACTTATTTGTAAATGTAGACCTCCAGATTCACATTTGGTTTGTGTAAAGTCCCCCAGGTTTGCACCTAGCAAAGTTAATCCTGGGAGGAAAAGAGGGAAAATATCTTACATGATTTCTTCATCATGTAAGTAGACAACACCTGTTCACCTCAGAACTACATTGTAAAGATGAGATTAGCACCTGAGAATCATCTTTAGACACCATAAAAATATCATGTATTTTAACACAAAATATTGCTTTCACCTGAAGACAGTCTTATCTGCTCTCTCCCTCTCTTGTCTTTTTTCTGGATAATCTGTAACTACTGCTGACTCTATGGCACAAGCTCATCCTAACCAGGTCTGGTAGGAGAAAGCCTGTTAAACAGGCTTTGCACAACTAGCTCTTCAGGGTTGCTAAATAAAGGGGCAAGCATTTGGCTACTCAGAGTTATTTCCATGGTTCTGGGGTTCCTGACATGCTAAGACCAATTTACTGCTGACTGAACTGCCATATTCCATTCCGTGGCTCAAAGCACAGTGTACGTAACGTCCTTTCTTGCCATGCCTTGGGCCAATCTCCAGTTTGAATGACTCCACATTACCTTCAGAGGGTAAACCTCCTTCTATTTATTTGAACACACAGTACCTGGTAGAAAGTTGTCCTGTGGCAAAGGGAAACATTTCTGGATTCCACCTTGCAATGGAAAAAAGAGTGATTCTATTCACCTTTGATTGCTGCCACTAGCTGCTGTAATTCCCTACCACAGAGTGAAGATAAATGCAGGCTTTACACACAGGCTCCTGGAGGCCACTCTGTTGTTTCTATCATGCAGGAAGCCAGACAACATTGGCCTTGCAATCTGTGATGATATTCCACATTACATTTTAATCCTCACTCCCCTTTGATGACTTCTCTTGGAAGAAAATAAAAAAGCAAGCTACAAGTGGTGCATTACAAACGACAGATCACCCAGGCAAGGGTTCTTCATAGCAGAATCAGATAAAAAAATGGAAGTGAGCTGGATAATATTCAGGTCCTCCTTTCTGCCCCTTTGTTTGATGTAAGATGGAGACAAAACTTCAAGCCAAGATGTTAAGGAAAGGTAATATTTTTAATGAAAGTGTGGACACCGCTTGTGGAGGCCACCTGCACATTATTTGTAGGTTTTCTGCAACAATAATGCCTTGATAGCTGTAAACAATGTTCTTGGCTATGTTAACAACAAAGAGCAGAGTGAACTTTGTTGAAAACTCCATGCTTTAAGGAAACTTTTGTCAAATACTTTTTTCAAGAATGTGAGAAGTAAAAAAAAAAAAAATTTTTTTTTTTTTTCCCCAACCAGTTCTCAAAATAGCTTTACAAGACTGGTAGGCAGACCTCAGTATTTGCTATGTATATGGACAGCTCACATGGATTAGGAAGAATATGTTCTGTCTTGTGTCACAATTTGATACAATTGCCTAACTGCATTTTGGATATCTCACTCTCCACTTATTACTTTGCAGTTGGACTCTGTTAAAAACAGAATGAGAATAATCAGCGCTCTGATCTAGTATGGCTACACTGTTCCTGTAAGTTTTTGTAAGATTTTGAACCTTGCAAGGTACTGGGACTTTAAAACTCATTCCAAGAATCGCTTCCTTTCCTGAGCACAGAGAACCCACCAAATAACAAAGAAATTCTCTTCAAGTAATAACAAGCTTGGTAACTAACCACAATGAGTTGAGGCTGAGGAAAGGAAATGGGGACTCTTCCTACACACAGAGACAATTTGACAGATAATTATTCCTGTGAGTCATTCATGAAGTAGACTTCCTCTGATAAGAAACAAATTGCCATCATTCCTTTTGTTCCTTCCTTAGTCTCATGACACAGACTGCTGCAGGAGGGGTGGCCTCTATGGTCACCAGTTCTTTAAGCAAAGAGGCGTAGCCTAGCACTTTTAAGTTTACAGGTACTCAACTGCCACAGTTGAATGTTTCCAAGAGTGAGTTTCTGACCACCTTGAAATTACTGGACCTTCTTCAAAGAGGGTCTACAGGAAACTACTTTGTCCTCCAAAACACTCCCCACCAGTTCTGTTTCCACACCAGGATAACCGATGACTCCAGGATTGGAGGGGTTCTGCTCAAGACACAGATGGCATTTCTCTGCATTTTTGCCATTAATGATCTCTGATTCAGTACGTGTCCTTAGTGGAAGAGGTGTAATACATGAAACTTGAAAAGTGCTGGGATTAATCCAAACACATACAATCATGCTCCACTCTGGATATACTGGAAATTGTTACTGTACATCTCTGAAACATTGTCTTTTTAGTGAACCTGATCGAGCTCTCTTTACAGACCATGCAGACACTCCTACTGGGG
This sequence comes from Chauna torquata, assembly GCA_013399475.1. Classification (NCBI taxonomy): domain Eukaryota; kingdom Metazoa; phylum Chordata; class Aves; order Anseriformes; family Anhimidae; genus Chauna; species Chauna torquata. The sequence goes on along the minus strand of VXAL01001021.1, from coordinate 71,076 downwards.
ATTCACTGGGTGCTGGATTCAGACTCATGAAAATCAGATGAATAATTGTTAACAGCTTACAGTAACTGTTATTTAGATTGCAATGATTTTTATAAACCTTCCTGTTATCACAGTCAATATGCTTTGCTCCAAGCAGGAAAGCCAGGAATACATCTGGCTTATGGTAAGGAGAAAGATTACAACATCCTTCAGTTACTGTTTTAACCGAACACTTTCCAGTTCTCAGTCACTAGTCTCTCAGTAGGAGGCAAGCACCCAGTTAGTGAGGATGAGCTTCATGTTAGGAAAGCAAAGCACTTAATAAAAGGAAGACTTGCATCTCTGAAGTGTAGAAAGACACTAACATTTGATTACCTGGAAATACACTCCAGGGAGAAATTCATGACCACAGAAAAGAGTTTCCAAATTAAATATGGTTACAATGCAAGCATTCAAAACTAGATGCAAACTGTGTAAAGTGGATTTTTCCAAAAGAGCGTCAAATGGTGAATTTAGCAATAACTTGCAATGGGTTCTGATTCTCCTTTGCCTCAAGTTTTCTTAAGTAATTTACACCCAAGCAAAACAAGCCAAAGCTGCTATCAGTTGGAGTAGGGCTGGCTTTGTGTCTGCTTTCCATTGCTGCAGAATACAGTGCAAGATATTGGCAAAGAGGTTGCAGACAAAAGGGAGAAAGGCCATCAGTTCTACTATTTCCACATTTCAACAAAAACACAGGGTTACAGGAAAGAACAAAAATTGTTTAAAGGTCTGTAGTAAACCCTGAACAAAAAATGAAATCTGATGGGACTGTACAGTACACTTACTCCACATGGTCACTTGAGGCTGATTCAAGTACTGCAGGCAGCAAGACATACAACTTTACATCAAGGCTACTGTCTTGCTATGTAAGTCCTTCAAATCACTGCCTTGCTGCTCCTGACTCAAGAGCAAGAGGCAGAGATTGCGATCACAAGAGAGAGGTACACAAATAATCAGAGACATTACTCAGAGCATCAGACATATAGACCTAGAACTGACAGCCCGCTAAATTCACCAGGAGCCTTCCCATTGTTTTCAGTGGGCTTTGGATCTGCCACAAATCCAGTAAATATTAGGGTGGGATTGCCTCTCTCCAGATATGGTCTTAGCAGATAACTTTTTCATTTCATCACAAAAGAACAGATGAAAAACAACTTTCAAAATGTTATATTGGGAATAGGGGGATAGAATATGTGTCCTGAAACAATTTAAATAGAATATTACCATCCTCCACTTCTATTTATTATGGGAGCATTTCTCCAGACGCTAATATTAACCTTTGCACAACTGAACTGAGCAAGAAGCAAGGCACCTTGTCCAGCAGTTGCCCGTATTACCTGCCGTCACTACTCATGATCTCTGTTGGAAATTCTCAGTGGAGGCAGCCCTAACCAGAGGGTCATTCTCCCTCCTCCTGGCAGGAAAGAAGAAAGAGGAATCACTTCAACTGATTCTTGGTGGTTAGAGTGAGCTGCCTAACGTTAGCTTTATGTCCTTTGTCCTGAGGGTGGAGCAAGCTGAAGAGACCCTAAAACAGCTTCCTGACAAAAAAGAACTTATCCCTTGTTTTACCCAGGTTTGACCTACTGGATCCCCTTTGTACTCATTCCACAACTATACATCCATTATCTTCTTAGAAGATGCAACACTGCTATGTAACTACGGAGTGGGGATATATTCTCCACCTCCTTGCATGACTCCTCTGGAATTGAGCGTAACCCAGCATTTCCAGATGATACTATAAGAGTCTGTTTCATTGAGTGTGGAACCACAGCTTAGACACTTGAAAAAATATGACTAACGTGAGGCAGAGAGTGTGCATGCTCTGTCAACAAACTGCAGCCAACCACATTCACTAATGCACTCCGATGTATGTGTGTGTGTACCAGAAAATACCTTCTGTGACAGTCTGTTGTTATTTTTTTCTGTTAACTTGCCCAGAAGAAATGATTATGAGGCAAAATGAAAAAGGGATTAAAACTTTTCATAAAATGACAACATTTCAATACTTTAGCAAACACTTTAAAGACATCTTCCAGAGTTGGTGTAACACGCAACCTCCAGCCTGATCTAACCCCCTGTTGAAGCTAGCAGAACCCTGCCCATTCATTTATACGAACATAATTCAGGCCCCATGTGTGTGCATGATCAACATTGTGTCTAAACTTGATGTGTTTATTTGCTTACTCAAAAAGAACAGTCAGACAGATGAAAATAGTACCAATGTCACATTCTCAGTCCAGCTCTAAAAGCAGGACCTAGTGGGCATGACGTTCCATGGAGTGAGCAACAGAGATACTTCTGAACCTACCAAAGGACATGGTGCACCATCTCTGAGGCTGTCGGTGTGCTATGTATTACCACCTTCCCCTGCAAAACCACGAGTGTCACACAAGCTGGCTTAACCAGCATCATCACTTCCACAAACACCGGTCCCCACAAAGGGTATTACACAGGGGCTCCCATTTGGAGGTGGGGGGGTGGATCACATATGCGTGTGTGCACATGTCCGATGCCAGCTGAACCGAAGAGGGGTGTCTGGATGCAAAAAATGCTGAGGAACACTAGAGGGCAAGTAAGGGAGGAGTCAGAAGCAAGAAAAGACATTCTTTCTAATGCACAAGCTGCTTTATCTAAATGAATAGTTCAGCCAGGCATCCCACCAGGGCAGTAGTATGAGCTGACACAAACCATTGCATTATAAGCAGAACATGGTATATTTGGGACCAGTCAATGCTTTCCACTGCAGTTAAAGCAGTTTGTCCAGGAAGAGCCTATCAATTTAATCCTGCCTACAGAGCACCAGGGCTGTCATTTCCCACCTATGCTACAGAACTACTTGTGTATATTCATGAACAATGGTCTTATTACTAAGAATACACCTAATGTGTATTTCAGTGTAGCAGGAGACAAGTTACAACAGCCCTATTAAAGAAAATCGCAGAGATCACAGAATTGACACATTCTGTTTAAAGGCAGCCACACTTATACTTGATCGCACAACTAGAGACAAGTTTGTTATGTACCTCATCTTTCATGAACACTCATATTTACTAGTTTAAAACATAAGATAAAAGGGAAGCAGCTGTGTTTTTGCAAAGGAATGGGGGACAATATCAAATGATAAACTAAGCATATTTATAGGTGTAAACAGATCTAGAAAATGAAGAGTTAGCTATAATAAGCACTCAATGATATGGAGTAAACACAGTGACACTTGAAAGCAAGAAATATCCAATAACTTGTAACATCAATACTAACAATTGCAGCTCTTAGCAGGTAAATGAATTATGGACAAGAAAGTATGTGTAAGAAAGGAACAACCAACATTAAATACTTTGATCATTGGTACAAAATGAGTGTTTTACAATAGAACAACACAAAATTGCACATAAAATTATTTGTAAATGTTGATCGTTTTGTGAGTAAGTACGATTTAGCCAGTTCATACTAAGGGAGCCACACTGCATTTCAACTAAACAGGTGATTTAGGAAAGATGAGGTAAGGCATCAGGAAACATGCAGAGGAAACACTGCACTGTTAACAGCGAATCAGGGCCACAGGTTTAGGTGGTATAATACTTCCAGAGTTTCAGGAAAAAAAAAAAAAAGAATAAAAATTGAAAGTCAGAGAAACATCCTTGGATGTTTCCACATGAAGGCTGTATTTAGGAGAAATGGCATATGGACTCAAAAGTGAATTATATAAGGAATTTATGTGTTCTTTGTTTAAAAAAAAAAAGAAGAAGAAGACTCAAAAAAAAGGAACACAGACTGGAGCATGTTAATGTCAGCAGTAGAGACAGCCTGGGAAACTATTTTAGGAGATCAAGAGGAAAAATATTTAGAAAAGCATGAGTTGATTAAGAACAGGCAATGTGAATATCTAGAAAACGAGATCAAGTCTCACTTGTTGGAATTCACTAGGAATGATGCCTCTCAGGTCCAACAACATTGCACATTTGGAGCAGCAGTGAGGCCTGCTGTCATCTCCACAGAAACTCATACACACCCTGGACCAGTTTATAGCTTTTTGTGGCCTAGGCAGAACCTGAGACTTCCCAGCTCCTGCAGGAAGGAAATCACACAGTAAAGAGCTTGATTCTGTGGCTAGAAAATCCCCTCTGAATTAAACCCAGAGAGCAAGAGGAATCTGCTTCAGAATGCCTTAATGCTCTTTGATGCACGGCCAAAGATCATTCTTTTCTTCATATTTCCAGCACATTTAGTCCTAGTCTGCTCAGCTCTGCATTTTTGACAGAAGTGGCGCCTGTAAAGAAGGAAGGGCTGTGACTATTGCTGTTCAGACTGGGGCTAGCATGGCTGCAGAAGAAGCATATCTGACATGTGAGGAAAGAAAGTATATGCTTCATTTGCCTGCCAGCAGACATGTGAGTAGTTTGTCGGTGAAAAGTAAGGCCGTCTCATCCTTCTCAGATGTGGGTGAGCCATGAAAACCAACGCATCTCCATTTATTTCGATGACATGATATCTGGTTAGAGAGCAAGGATATAGCAAGTGACTGGCATAGGTAGACTGGAACTGTGAACATGAGTCAAGTAACACCAGCTGTGGATCTTGCCTGCTGAGAAGACCAGGATAATGCTGCTTGAGTCATTTAAAAACTCAGTCTTACAAGTTGAGGGCACAAGACAATTTGGGGATCACCACAAGGTGTTATTTTTAAGCATTTTCTTCTGTTGAAAGAGACAGAAGTCAGTGTGGCAGCACTGGAGCAGATACCAATGTCCACAGCCAGAAGCTATTAAAAAAATTATAAGAGAGTTTGCAAAAAAAAGCAATTCAGAAAAGTTTGCCCTTTTGGTGAACAGGAGGCTGGCAAGGAGAAATGTGCCTCTTTGCTCAGGAATGGGAACTATGAGAAAGAAAGGTCACCACGGTCTAGATAATACCACTCAGTAAATCTCATTCTCTTTTCAACTGCTGGTCCTAATATGTGTCCAGCAGCAATGGTCATATCAGGACACTGAAGACAGTGCAGGAGGACTGGCACAGCTGGAATCAGCCACTCACTTTTTATGAGGGATGACTCAACGTTGCACGTGTCGGCAAGGAGTCTCCTGCAGTTCTCTTGGACCCAACTGCCTCCAGAGCACAGGCACAGAGAAACCAGACCCATGGTCCATCCAGACTCTTCCCTGTTTCAGAACATGTCGTTTTAGGGGAAAGTGCAGGATTACACCCCAGAACTACAACCTTTCCTGTCAAACATCCTGTTTATACAGGCACACACAGCACTTCTGCAGGAATCCTCCTTAAGCCACTCATTATTTTGTAACCCTCTATCCTGTGTTCCTCTTATCTCCTCCTTTCTCAGATGATCACTCCTGACCTTTTCATCATGCCAATCCACTGATGGCTTTTCTTAAGTCCCTCAAAATTAATGCATCAAACTCCCAGCAGCTGGAATATGTTCGCATTTGAGAGGAACTTTGCAGCCCACCCGAGTCAGGCAAGAACAGTGCACACTTCTTGGAGATGAAAAGGATTAGGAATCAGAGGGCCTGATGCTGCTGTTATTCAGTGGGTCACTTGTGTGCAGAAGGAGGGGGGAGAGATGGTGCTCTCATTGGAGAACAAGGACAGGTGGGGTCTATATACCAGTGCTGCCATCTCAGATGCCTGTGGAGAAGAAACAATAAATACTAGATAAAGTGCTTTAAGGGTTAAGAACTTCAAGGGGATAGCCTGCACAGTCTCAAAGAAGAGATAATAAGGAGCCTGTAACACTAGATCCAGCCTCTATGTAAAGATAATCTACTCGATGGGGGCTTAATCCTAGCAAGGGCTCTATAATGTCTGGGAAAAAAAGGGGGTATAGCACAAACCCTGAATAGTCTAATTGATCCCAAAAGTAGAGTCCCTTTTTATATGTAAATCTCCCACCTCTCTTCAACCTCTTGATCTTTCAGGGTCTAATCAAGAAGTTTCCAAAAAGACATCTGCTGTCAGTAGGAAAAGCCATCCCCTTGTTTAAAGCTCTACTCTCTCACCCAGGGCTTGAAGCTGTGACTCCCCTTGTGCATCTTTAGTTGCTAAAGCTCACACCGCTGATGTGGACATCCTTTGGTGCAGATGATAGGGTCCCAGTGCAGACAAGAGAAGCTCTGCCCATCACTCCATGGGCCCCAGCAGGCACAGCAGGAAGAGAAGCAAAGCTGAAGGGCACAAGAGAGCACACAGGATCACGTCAAGAAGTTACTTTTTTGCACTTTCATCAGCTGAAAAAGAGAGAAGTCAGTGGGGCAGAAGCCATTTCAAATGTAGGCCTCATATCTTCGCTTTGGCAGCTAGCCATCTCTGTTGCAGGACCAAGAAGAATTACCTGAGATACCAAGCCAACAGGCTTCTCAGGTGGTGGAAAACAGCATAATTCAGTTTGCTGTCCTCATAGCTTTGGTATTTTGGATAATGCAAGAAGAGGCAGAAAAGATTGTAGGTGGAGTAGGGCAAAACCTTGTGTAAATGGGAACATCCTCTCAGACAATCTCAATCCAAGAAGTGACAGCCCGTCAACTTCACCCTACCTCCAACAGCTGGGATCATTGACGGAGAAGCAGTGAGGTCATGGCTGGTGGTGATGATGCCACCTCTCCAACTTACCCCACTGGGAAGAAACATGGCCACGTGGGTCATAGGATGCACAAGCGGCAACACATCATCTGGAACTTTTCAGTTACAGCAGCTTCTTGGCATGGAGGTGTTGGGCAGGAGATGTTTTTCCCTGTCTAACACAAATCCCACAGACACCAGTGGGAATGGGTTAGAGATTCTCTGGTCCCTCCAAGTAAGCTCCCATCTTGGAAGGCTACTGCCCCGGACTTGCTGATGGCCAGAAATCCTTGCTCCTCCAGAGGTGAGAGGAGGTCTGAAGACAGCTGTTTGCCGTGGGGTGTCAGGAAGGGCAGTTAAAGCAGCTGAGAAGGGTTCCTCACCACAGGGTAACCATTTCAGTGGTTTCTTCCTGGCTTTTTCTCACTTGTCAGCTGTTTTTGCTTCCTCCTTTATGCTGGAGTGTTGTGGTTTAGCCCCGGCAGGCAGCTGAGTGCCACCCAGCTGTTCGCTCACTCTCCCCAGGTGGGATGGGGAGAGAATCAGAAAGGTAAAAGTGCGAGAACTCATGGGTTGAGATAAAGACAGTTTACCAGGTAAAGCAAAAGCAGAGCGCGCGCGCAAAGCAAACCAAGGCATCCATTTGCTCCTTCCCACGGGTAGGCAGGTGTTCAGCCACTGCCAGGACAGCAGGGCTCGTCACGTGTAACGGTTTCTTGGGAAGACAAACGCCATCACTCCCAACGTCCCCCCCTTCCTCCTTCTTTACCCCAGCTTTATGGCTGAGCATGACGCCATATGGTGTAGGACACCCCTTTGGTCAGTCTGGGTCACCTGCCCTGCTGTGTCCCCTCCCAGCTCCTTGTGCACCCCCAGCCTCCTCGATGGCAGGGCAGCACAAGAAGCAAAAAAGTCCTTGGCTCTATGTAAATGCTGCTCTGCAACAACCAAAAACATCGATACTATTTTCATCAAAAATCCAAAACACAGCATTGTGTGAGCCTCTACAAAGAAAATTAACTCTATCCCAGCCAAAACCATGACATGGAGGAAGAGGTAAGCTTGGGGAAGTGAGAAGGTCCAGAGGCATATCTGGAAGCCACAGTGAGAGCCAGTTCCCTCCTGTGCCCACTGTCTTCATAGCAGAAGACAACAAAATAAGCAGAGGTGAAGTTAGTACATTCTGCACACCCCACCCTGATCTAAAGCTCATCAAAGATCTCTGACATCAATTAGACTTTTGCCTTGCCTTCTTCCAGCAGCTAAGATGGGAAAGAGAAGGAAAACTGTCTAGCAAGGGATTGACTTCAACCATTCTGTGAAAATAGAAGAGGAGAACAGCAAAAGCAGCATATGTGATTGACCAAATGGCCTCTGCTTGTTCTGCAGAGGTCTCACAACATATCTCTATTACTTGTATTCTAGATATATGTGCTTTTCTTACAAATTGCATTATTACTGTATATTTTCTTGTCTGAAAAATTTCCTTCACTCAGATGAAAATAAAATCAATGCTTTAGCTGATGCTTGGAAAGATGTGGCCCCAACACAAAAATACACACATCTGTTGTCAGAACTTTTCTGCCTTTCTTTTTCTTTCTTTTAATACAAGTCTGGAATCCACTGAGTGTTCTTCAAGTCTAAGCTCCAAACATTTCAAACAGCACAAAAGGTATGACAAGATGAAAGAAAATGTCCACAAATAGACAGCTAGACAACTAGTTAGCAGCTGTCTGCTTTTCTTCAGTTTTGTTTTTTTTTTCCCCTGTGGGAAAAAAAAAAAAAAAAACTTTATTTTTCATTCTTGAAGGAGCTGACTGCAGATTCTTTTGCGCTGGCATGAATCCAACCCTGTTTAGCACTGGAAGGGGGGAGGAGGTGAACTCCTTATGATGCCATGTGTAACCTTGAACCTGGGAATGAATTGTCTAATGCAGTATGTGTATAGTTGCAACAGTTTAAATAGCATTGCTCATTTTCCATCTTTTGTGTTGTACAGATCGCAGTTTAATGAGGTTTTGGTGTTCTATCAAGTCAGGATATTTACGTAGAAAAAGAAACCAAAAAGATCAGGTTTTGATAAAAATGTGCATGGGCTTTTGGGACCTGGTTTAAATATTTCAGATCTCGAACAAGCATGGACGCTGCAGTTGAAGTTATTTATCTTCTCCACAGACAAATCTGACTGGGGGGAGGGGTAGTAATGCTTAAATCCTTGATTTTAATTACTATTGTTACTTGCAAATATTTTTCTTCTGTCATTTATGATCTCCTTATCCCCCTAAACAGATGATCAGCAGACAACACGGACTCCTGTTTAACTTGCAAATTTAGTTTGGAAACCTGAGCATCCAACACAAATATGAAACGCAAGCTGCAGTTGGATTCTCCTCCAAATCTTTACTGTTCACTCACAGAATTCACTCACTCCCTTTGTGAGGCTTAGTGCAAGGCTGAAAAACTTTCCCTCCTCACCTCCTTCTGGGTTTCTTTGTGTGTACATAAAAGAGTGTGTGTGTGTGTGTGTGTGTGTGTGTGTGTGTGTGAGCACAGGAGTCAGCATGCCAGACAGCATTCCACAGCAGATGATAAGTCCTCCTTCCTCCCTTTATTTGCACATTTAGCATGAGTTGCATTCCTCTAGTACCTGCTGAAAGGGTGAAGAGGTACTATCCAAGGCTGGGATACAGAAGACGGATGGGAAGAACTTCCTTTCTCTGGATAGATCATACACAACTAGACAAGAAAGAGTTTCCATCCTATTGAAATAAACTTGTATAAACACTTAACTCTGCAGCTCTTTTCATTGACGGCTTCCAAGCCATTTTGGTTCTTTTTCCTCTCTCACCCGTTATACTCTTTGTGTTTTTAGATCATCAGTTTTTCAAGATAGAGCCTTTATTAATGTGTTTGTAGAGCACCTACTACAATGAGTTTAGTAGAATGGGACACAAACCTCAATTAGCATTTAGGCCAGCTTTCATACAAATAATTAATAGATAAAGAGGTCAGGTTAGCCCCAGACTGGGTGGCTGACACACGTATTCTGGGTTCAGCCTTCTCCAAATTGTATTTAGGGCTTCACTAGCCGAAGAGGCCATGTTATTCTGCATCTCACTTGAACTGTGGGACGTATTTTCCTAAGCATGGATAAGCCCGAAACCTAAGCTAGGGCTGCAGGCAGCAGCATGGGCTTACACTGCACAACTTGCTCCATCCTAGTTGCCATATCTAGCAGTGAAGCTACTTGCAATGTAAACAATACTTTTTCTTGCTTGGCTACAGATCTCATGTTGGACTGTGGTACCTCCCTCAGCCAAAAGCCTATTGGGATTTTACTTGAGTGGCCCTGTATAAACTTCATCAGTTTTAACAAATGGTGACATATCTCTCCAAAGAAAAAGTAAGGACCAGATCCTGGGTATGGCAGTTACTCTCAAGATTGAACCATTGAAAAACTCAAAAGGCCTACTCCTAAAGAGTGGTAAACTACTGCAATTAAAAGGAACTGTATGGCTATGCCTTGCTACTTCATGAGTTCTTGGAAACACCAACTCCAAAAGCTTTTGGAATCCGTGAGGATTTTCTAATGCAGAAAAGGCAGAAAAACACCATTAAGCACAAACCCTATTTGTGCTTGTCAATGTACCACTACAAATATCCCCCTTCTTTGAAAGCTCCTGAGGCTTCTGCTCTCAGTCAAAACCTTCAAGGGACACAAACAAGGCATAGTAACAGAAGCAAAAGGTCTGTTTTTCTATTGCTTAATGCAGTGCTTGAACTAGGGGTTATGAAAAGAAGGGGTCTTATTTCCAACATGAGTGCAAGAGAAAGTCTGTTACAGAAGTGGGGCTCACAAGCACAAATGGGGGTACAGGTGGGATCACCAGCAAAAAATCTGGTTTAGTTCCTTGCCTTTTCACCAATGTAAGAGGTGTGGCCTGGTGGGATGTTACTCCAGCATCTTGCTAGCCCTGCATAAACACGAGTGACTGGATTAGCCATAGAGGATTGGGGAACCAGGCCATGAGCTAACTGCAGGTTAAAAGGACTGCGCAAATAAAAAGTCTCTTTCAAACACAGTGAATGTCACAGTTGAAGGCAAAAGCTTCTCTCCGTTGTTCTGGAACTAATTTCAAACATGAACCACAGGCTTAACATGGAGAGGATACTTTCAATAACCCCTCCTGAGTGTACTTTTTTTAACAGGATGTTTAACTGGACGATATGAGAATGAATTCAGAAATAAATGAGGGAAGAAGTCCATTACTTTCTTTTTTTTTCTCAACAAGGAAGGAACAAAGGAAAAGGAGACTGAACAGATACCAGAGAAGAAGGGGAAAAAAAAAACAACAACAACAGATGGGCAATATGCAAAGAGAAAGAAAAGATGTGAACATGCAAAAAATAAAAAGCACATTCCCCCAAATCAGTGGCTTGCCATAAGGAGGACTTCTCCCCTGCACGTTGTCTTCACCATTAACAGCAGGTGATTCAGGACTCCAGCACTGGGGGAGCTTGGCATATAAGTGCAAGCCTTGGGAAGTCAATCTCTCCACTGCAGTCCTCCCAGACTGCAGCCAGACCTCAGCTGGGACCAATGTAATTCACTCAATATAACAGGACCTTCCTCTGTACCATTTTTACTCCTCCAAGCAGAACAAAATCTCAGCAACTTCAGGCCACCAAAACATTTGCTTTACAGTAGTGCCTGAAAGTCCCCTTTCAATTCTGTCATCATCAACACTTGGTAAATGATAGATTTAAAATCTCAGGCCTGGATCTGCAACAGATGTTCGCTATCTATTTCCTGTGTAGGCACATAGCTCACACTGATATCAAGGAGTGAGAAGCTCAAATACCTCTGTGGAGCTGAGCCTTGGAGTGCAAGACAAACACGTGGGAAGGAAAATGGCACAGAGAAAGCTGCTTCACAGACTCCAGGCAGCTCTAAATTAGATGAGGGCAGTGGTCCAACACTGAGCCAGCCCTTTGGAGATGCTTCAGCAGCCCACATCTGTGCTAAGGAGCCTCACTGAGGACTTCCACAAAGAGCTCCCAAGGAAAGACCCAGTGCTCAAGCAAAACACATGTTGCTGCACAGCATCAGGAGACAGCATCTGAAATTTTCCCACATTTTTTCTGCCTGGGCTGTTCATAGAGGCATTGCAAAGAGGTCTGCTGGGCATGGAAGGCTCACTGCTTTGTGTAGGCATGGAGGAAAAAAGAAACAGGACACCTTGCTTATTTATTTAAAAAGGTTTATCATGCATTCGGTGGCTGCTAGTGCCCAAACTAATCCTGCTAGTGGAAGAGGTACAGTAGAAGCAGAACAGGCACAATAAGGAGAACAAGTAAAAGGGAGGGAGCCTGGAACAAAAAGCGGAAAAGGTAACTCTACAGCTCAGAGGATTTTCAGTGCATTGCACATGCTGCAGCTTTTTAAGCAGCGCAATATGGCTCCTGAAGCCTTTTGAAGAGCATAACCTGGCTCCAAGAATTCAGAGTATGGTGTGGCACCTCCAATGTGTTATTCTGCTGGATTCAAATATTGCATGCTGCTCTCCAAAATTGGGAAGAAGAAGAGACAGAAATAAAACTGTGGAGAAAGAAGAAAAAATATGTTAAAAGTCCTGCCTCCATATTTAAATGGAACTAAAATTGTAAGAAATTGTTCTCTTAACCAGAGCCAGAAGAGTTCAGGAGATCCCTTCCCTACAAATTCTGGATGCCAAAAGATTCCTTAAGTAGATTTAGGGGGGGTTGTTAAATAGATGGTTAAATGTGTAGCTGAGTTTTGTTGATAAACTACAGGGCTTGCAGTATGTGCTACTTGTTTGGCAAATTACTGCAGATAAATGATGTCTTATATGTTCAAAATAAATATGAGTACTTTCAGTTGCAGTGATATATAAGTTACAAATTAAATTTGAGGAATTAAAGAATGTTCGTTTTAATCACCGATATCCTTTCAGGAGTTTTTCTTCCCCTTTGTACAGTAATGCAGAATAACAGGCAATTGCCATATACCCCATCTGATAGTTAAACTGCCCAGAATACCAGGATTATAAACTCCCTATTTTCTCTGACCTCTTTCACAGATGCATCTTTATATACAGTGACAACCACATCAGTGCCATTACCTTTGGATGGAATAGCCTGCAAAGTGAAAGCATTGGTAGCCAAGAGCAACATAATCAGCTGTTCACATTACTTATAGAATATATGGGTTTTGTCTGTAGAGAAATTATAGAGGTGGACAGGGCTGACTAATGAAAGTGCAGAAGAAACATATACAAGGCATTTGCCTCAGGATGAGGAAGTATAGCATTATCTGAATCATATTGCACTCAGAAACCTTCCATCTCTGCTATTTGGTGTCCTTCAAGAAATGAATCCCACCCACAAGGCATTAAATGGACTTTTGCAAGGGGCTTCATTAACTGAGGTTTCAAGACACCTGAAAAGCTTAGTGCAGGCCCAGATAAGTGAAGGGATTAAATTATACTTTACTTTGCTAAGCTATCTTTTACCCAAGTATGTTCCCAAGTAAACTGTATTTTACCCAAGCCATCTTTTTACCCAGGTATAAATTGCAATGGATGCAAACTGCAAACTGTACTGCTTTGGAGGAAGGGAAAAAAAGAGGTAATCATGACAAATTATACTTTTTACAAGTTATCATCATCTTACTCTGTCTCTGTTAAATCATTCCTCAAACACAGCAGTCTGCAAAGACACCTGATTCTTCTTCTTGTTTTTGTTGCTGTTGTTGTTGTTGTTTTGTTTTGTTTTTTCTTCCTCCCTTTGTACTATTTATACCCCTTGGATAAAATGTGCACTTTTGCATATCTCAGCCATTTCAAGGGCTGAGATGATGAACTGCACTATTTAGTCCTTTCCATCAGTGTCAGTACTGGTCATGTCCCTGATTATCTTTAAGGACAATGCATTCAATAATCTCTTCAATCCAAATCTGTCTATAATTATGATCGAGGATGATATGCTAAGTTATATATGTGAAGGAACGGTTCATTTTTCAAGCCTACATGTTGTTTTCCAAATTCTTTGTAGCTGCAACGTAACCTTGGTCTGCAACTTCACCAAAGAGTGAATGTGACTTTCCACTAAATAGATTTCAGCTCTCTTTAAAAGAAAGAAAAGAAAAAAAAAAAAAAGAAAAAATGAGAAGAAAGAAGGAAGGAAGGAAGGAAGGAAGAAAGAAAGGAAGAAAGAAAGAAAGAGAAAGAAAAAGAAAGAGAGAGAGAAAGAAAGAAAGAGAACAAGCCATCCTCCCTCCCAACCCACACACTTAAATTTTCTTTCATTTTTACCAAAGCAGGACTGTTGGCTTTCTTTTGGGCTTTAGACTAAACAAATCTTTTCCCTGTAAAGCACACTCAGTATCTGATGTGGACTTGTGGGTGATGAGAGAAAAGGAGAAAATTATTCTCTAAAAGAAAGTCCTGCTTCTGTAAGTTAATTCTGTGCTCAGGACTCCTTCAATGCTTTAGGAAGTCAGGTGGAGTTCTGTTATTGTCTGCTTGGACCTTTAAAATTTCTCCTCTTCTTGCCTCTGCTGGGAGCAATTTTAGTGCAATTACTGAAACGAAGCCCCTGAATTCCGCTCTAGCTATTCACATGACCCTCGGTGCTTTGGGCTTGATTTTCCTCCAGTTTTCTCCACAACAGGAATGGTCGTGAGGAAATTTTCCTCAGTCAGTGGCTTCAGGTTTCTATTAAAAACTTTTGCTACTTACAACACTTCTCAAAACCTCTAAAAAACAAACCTTACATTGGAATTATTCAATCAGACAGTATTAAAAGCACAGATTATGCTTTAGAAACCACTTACAAAGAAGGTTTTTACAGATCAGTGAGGACGCTAGCGAGGAGGGGCCCCTGATATGAATGGAAACGTTTGTTTCGATTCTCATTTATCTCAAGGCCCGGGTGCTTTCTGGACAGTGAAACATTCTTCTCCTCCGTGTGCTTGGAAAAGTGAGGATCGAGTTGCGAGAGAGTGCCCTTGAATGCTCAAGTAAGGAATTTGCTAAGTGGCCTTCTCAGCCAACACAACTCCCATGCAACTGTGGCTTCTTAATTCCCTGTGCCTTTGGCAGCGGGATTACCCATCCTTTCTTATCGCAAGGCATCGCAGGCAGCAAAGCCCCAGCACTTACACCCAGTCACAAAACTGGGACGGCTTCTCACAAGAAAATGTTTGCAATTTTTCCACAGCCTGACATTTTAACCAAGCCTCGACAAACACATAAAACACAGTTTTGTGAAGGTCCTCATGATCTCACTTTTGCCAGGGTTGCTCTGGGATCGCTGTCAATGTGTGTGCATATATGGGACTGCCCCAGCCTGCCTGGATTCCACATGCCCCTGGCATATAGGTGTTAGTTAAAGAGCAACAAGTTTCTGTCGTCAGTAAGATCAGCAGTCATGCTGCTATGGAATCCACCTATATTTAAGGAAAATGTGAGAAAACATTGGAGTGTTTTGGTTTTCTTACATAGAAGTATTAGATGGGTTAAATCTACTTTTGCCTAAGCAATGTATTCAGTGCAAATGTGAGGTCCTATTGGATCCCTACTAAAATCAATAGTAAAGCTCTTTAACAGAAACAGAACCCAGTCCTGGTTGAGGCAGTGGTCTGTACAACTACCTCAGGACCAAAATTTGCAGGCCTGGTCTCAAACCCAACTTTCTTTGCTTTCATTGATAGCAGTAGAAGTTTGGCCAGAGTAGAGTGCAGTGTTTGTCCTGTAACTTGTGCAGCTAACCTCAAGTTTTAATTCTTCCTGCCATCCAAAGTTTCTCAGGATTAGTCAGGACTGATATTGATGTATGAACATCTTAAAAGGACTGTACATAGCTCCCAGTCTGAAGACTAAACATTGCTGCATAAAACAGAATTTGGCAGTGATTCTATAGGATGAACCTAATCAGAGCAGACAGATTACAATACATGGTAAAGGCACAGCGTCAAAAAGAAAAAAGGACTTGCTCTGCAGCATTGCATAATATATTCTGGAGAAGCTAGAAAACCTTTCAGAGCAGCTGGGACAGAGGAAAATGAACCATTTGTTCCCATGTGAAATAAACAAAAGAAGGAAATGCTCCAATCTGTCTCCAAACTAGGAAAGGAATGGTGGTGAGAAAAGTGACCAGAGACTGAACCAAAAGAAGTGGGAGCTTTTCACATTGCCCAGTTCCTGACAGTAGCTGTATCTGAACTGCAAGGAAGATCACTGTGCAGGCACATCACACCTCATCCTCTTGTCGGTCCTGCTCAGCTACAGACCTCTGCAAGGGAATGCAGCCTTTGGCAGACATCACTGAATGCCTGCAGTAGAGCACCAGACAATAGAGCTGCTCTATTTTTGAGTCCTGGTATGCTGCCTGATAAAGGGGAAATCAAAGCAACTCCCTATTGCTCCAAATCATCTGCACTGCATGGTACATGACCAAGAAAGGTTCTCCTTCCAGACACTTGCGATGAGTTTACCAGAGGAAGGTCATTTTCAGTAAGGAAATCCACACTACCAAATTCAGGCAAAGAGTGGAAAGACCTCTGATACAGAAGAAAGACAAGTCTGTATGGTGTCCACAGCAAAATACTCAACAAAATACTCGGCACAGACAGTCATTGCTTCCTTGCCTTTTTTTTTTTTTTTTTGTCACTAAACTTCATTTGTTGGATTTGTTTTTAGATAACAACCAACTCAATCAAGAAGTAGCACACAAAACTTACTCCTGCTATCTGTTTTATGACACTGTAAGTTTTCCACATCACCACTCTTTTAAGGCTTGAAGTTAGGAATCGTTCTGATGTTTTGATTCATGTAGGAAAACTGTTAACTTGAATTTGAGATTATGAAGTGAAGCCAAGCTCCCATCTTGCCCAGACTTGTTGCCTTTATAGTGGACCTCTCATGATTTCCCATTTAAAGTCAGACAGCAATGCCAGTACCCTTTCACCTTCCAAGCAGAACCCAAACAAGGTTCTTGTTTAAGTCATATGACCATGACTCAGTCTGCAACTGTGATCACACTGCCTTTCTGTGAACACCTTATTAAATACTTAGGAGATGAGTTGCTCAGTGTTTTAAACAGTCTTACATATCGCGTGCACAGCTAGTGAATTAACACAAATGGACAATGTTCACAACTCACCCATGCATTTTGATTCACATTTCTTCAGTATACCTCTCAGTCTAGACAAAAAAGCTCACCTCCCAAGATGAGCAGCTAAACCACAGAGCATCCCCAAAGCTACACATTTGGAGCACCTGTGAGTGGCTGCATGAAATTATATCATATAATACCTTTTGCAAACAGAAAGAACTCTATCTGAGCTTTTCCCTGCACACTTCTCCCTGCTGGGAGGCTGCTTCAGAACTTCCTTCTTCTGATGGTTAAGGATCTTCACCGAATTTCCAGAAAAAAAAAAAAAATCTCTATAAAAACTTTGTAATCATTTCTTCTTATCATAGGCTCTGTTCTTTACTAAAAATTTTCTCCCTCAACTCTTCAGACCCACCCTAGTACATTTATATCCTGACAGGCATGTTCGCTCTTGTTTACCATCCTCTTAAGCTGAGCAGATCTAGCATCTAAAGTTTCTGGTCTTCAAAAAAAAAGCATCTCTAGAGCTGTACACAGCTGTATATAGATGTGGTCTCAACTCTACCTTGCTCTACAACAATGAACTGCTGAAATATATCCCCTTATGAGCCCTAAAGCACACCTGAGGATACTTTTTAGTCCTTGATTTTGCTGTAGCAAATGCAATTTTGGAGTTGCATTTTATATGTTCCTGTGCCAAAACCAAGGGAGAAGGTAAACACATTTCAGTTGCCGGGAAAATCAGACCCCTCTTGACCTTTCTTCTTCAGGCTGAGCATGAGGACTGTTCTGCTTGCCTAAATTCCCATATTTTCCCTCCTTTCACAAGGAAATAGTGGAGTTCAGGCAGCTGAGAGAGGCATTTGAAGGAGGAACAATCAGAAGGTTTCATGTTGCAGCAGCTTCCTGAGTGAGAGAAGACAGGCATGGGAAATAACAACTCTGCTCCAATGTCAGGGCTGAGGAGATTTCTATTTCCAATTTAAATGTAATTTTAAGAGCTCTTTGCAGCAGCAAGAGTTCACTGCAAGAACCTGGAGGCTTAGTATACAAACCATTCAGTCCACAGACAGGTTCCCATCAATTTCAGGGTGGTATGCCTTATGAACATATGCTCCTGTGCTGCAATTGGGAGTGAGGGAGCACTTTAGCAATGCTGATGCTCTGCAATATTTATAGGGTCTTTCTTCCTGTTCCATTTGGTTCTCTCACTTGGCTATTTGGGCATTTCCAAGAACTGCTCATCTGCAGTTTGTTATTCTTGGTATTCTTCAGGGAGAGGAAGAGAGAAACCAGCAAGCATATCCTAGAAATAAGGGAAGAAGGAGAAATCTGTATTGTTATTTTAACAGACTTAGGTTGACTCACAATAAATAAAGAAAAAGTTAATGGCTGAGTACTAAAATAACAGACTATCCACATATGCAGTATACTGCTATTTGACACATCATAATTCCTGTAGCCCTCTGAAGGTAAATATGTGCTCATCATATTTCCCTACACAATGTTTACAAATCCTCAGTAGTGTTTTTCACAATGATTAATTAGGTTGAATAATCAGATGGACTAAAAAGGAGAGGATTTTTATTCTGGAAGGACAACTCATTGGCCAAAAAGAAGGAGAAGATTAAACACTGTGCAGGCTTTTCAACTTCGAATATCAACAAAGTTCTTCTAAATAAATTCAGCAGTAGAAAAGAAAGACAGGCAGTTCTGAGAAAATGCGCACTCTAAAAAGTGCTTGAAAGTAATCCAGTCTGGAGAGTGAAGAACTCTCCGAACCTAGAGATGGTAAAATCTGTGACTTAAGCCATGTCCCAGTTTTGTCCATATACAGTAGCATTTACTCAATTTCCATAAAATATCAAATAACTGAAACAATATTCACAGCACATACCTCCAAACTACTTAAAGCACAGAAGGACTTCTGAGCTCTAAATCTAGTAGATATGAACTTTAAAAGTAGATGCAGCATTCCTCCACTGTATCAATGCTCTGGGTAGTCCAGGACTGCAACCAGCAAATGTTCAGAAAATATGTACAAATAGGAAATGCCATATCTGTTTTGACTCTTGGCATAAGAGCTGCAAAATCCAGATATGTGGAAGCAGAGCGTGAGGTTGTGTTTCAGTGTCTTTGCAGCTGTATGAAAACCCTGGTTTTCTCAAAAGAGCCACCCAAGGGGATAACTTACATTTTCTTCAAACATTTTTCTGTGTTTTTATTACTAAAGGGGAAGTGCTGCAGGACTTATTTAAGGAGTGATAGTGGATGACAGATTAAATATGAGCTCACAGTGAGAGACTGTAGCACAAAGAGGCACATACCATACTGGGATGTGGAGCAGAATTACTTGCAGGACTACAGAGGTAATAATTCCTCTGCACACAGCCCTGGTGAGGCCCCTCTTGGAAAACTGTGATCAGTTTTGGGCAACTCAATATAAAGAGGATAGCAATAAAATAGAGTGAATACAAAGAACAGCGATAAAGATAAGCATGTTGGAAGGTATGATGTACGAATAAAAGGTGAGGGAACCAAACTTACTATATATAGCTGAAAGAAGGTGAAAAAGAAAGGGTAAGTGGAGGAAGAACATGACAATGCCACAGACTTCCAAGGTGGGTGGGAAATTTGACAGTGTTTGTAGATATATTTCAGAGGTAGTGAACAAAAAATGGTGGTCCTCATGGAAAATTTCAAAATATATTTTAAGAATTCCCCTGCTGCTCCCCATCTTATAAATATATTTCAGTTCTGGAAGGGAGGAAAGTAATTCATTGAGGATAAAAAAAAAAAAAAAGAACATTTTGGAAAGAAAAATATAATGTCTCTTAGGGGGAGAGAAAACAAAATACACAAGCACACACACACATGCACACATGTTCTTGCACATATATACAAGTTCTCCCCAATAAAGTGTATTAATTCATGATTATAGACCAGCTCTAATCAAAATTCATGTTCAAACTTCCACCTATTCTTAAAAAATTACATTTTCCTGGGTAACTTTATCACACTTTGTCCCACTATTCATGTAATCACTCTCCCTCAGCAGAAAGATGTCCATCATCATAAAGTGGCAGCACCTTGCTTGCAGAGACTTCATTCTGGATAAGCTGGATGATTTCCATCTGGACTGGTGGTCAGAGAAGAGCAGCTGGCATTGCTCCAAAATAAGAAGAGCTCTTAGATTTCAAATTGCTGAAGCCTAGACTTGCTTGGGTATCTCCAAGCACTCAGACAAATGTGATTAATAACAAGGTGGCTGAGCCAACTGGAGTGGAGGTAGCAACTGCAGCCAAAGTAGAGGAAGACTGTCAAAATCAGCACTGTATAGTTCAGACAAAGCCAGTCTGGAGCAGGGGAAAGTGGGGGTAGGAGTGGGATGCAGGGCAGACAACAAAAATACTCTTTTGCATCATTAATTCCCGCTCGTAGCTTAGCATTAGCTCAGCTGCACACCCGTAATTAATACATGAAACTGTCTTCTGGGGACAGTCAATTTTATGATGTTGTTTCCACTATCCTTCCACCAGCCTGCCTGCTTTCTGGCAGTTTGTGACTTTCCTTCAACTTTCTAATAACTTTCCTGGAAAAAAGAAGATGAAGAAGAAGAACAACAACAACAACAACAAGAAGAAGACACCAGAACCCAATGAATTGTTTAACCAATTTCTTCCTTTCTCTCTCTCCTTCCTTTACTTTTTCCAGGATAATTAGCAGAGCTGCAGCCTCTCACTTTGACTCAACAATATCTTTCTCCTTCCAACTGTTCTGCATTTTACTGGTAGTATGCCCTGCTTATAAATTTTCCACCAAAATTGGTTTTTGCTTCTCAAGCCTTCATCTCCAAAAAAAAGTCAGCCTTTGAATTTATTACACTTCATTTATTTTCACTGCATATTCCTCTAAGTTATCCTGATCATTTTTCTAATTCTGCTTCTCTTTTTTGCTCATGAAAACTGTTGTTGTTGTTGTTAAGCATCTATTCATCTTTAAACAGTCTTCTCATTCTTTTTTCTCTGCTTTCTTGCCTAACCCTTACATAGAAGCTAGGTCCAAACCACTGGCATTTACTTTGTTACTTTAGGGTGGGGATGATGGCAAAAGACAGACACTGCCATCTCTTTCAAATTAATTGCTTGGAACTGGTCAAGTCAATAGCATGTATTCACCATACAGTGAGCTATGATTTACCAGGAGCCTGACATACATGAACTATTCAAGCACTAGTAACCCTGGAGCAAAATCTCAAGCTGTTACAGCACTCTGAGCTGTGTGCAGATACCCCAACATCAGCTGTCATCCACGATACCGGTGTCTTGACTTTCACAGGGGCTATTCAGCAGTTTAAGATTCGTGGGCACCTTACCACTGCTGAGAAAAATTGGGCAATGGTTTCACAGCAAGACAAGTCCCAAAGTATTCCTTGTGAAATTACATACTTTTAACCTGAAAAAAATATATAATTTAGAGGTGAATGTGTTTTTCTGCAATAGTTTGCTTTATTTTTATTTATCCTAAAGGACTGAGGCTGAAAGAAAATGTTGCCACCCATAAATATTGTGGAAGGAAACTACAGCAGACTGACTTGCAGGATGGAAGCTCTGTGTAGGATACATGTCATTCATTTCCATGGGAATTCTCACATCTTTACAGTGTCGTCTAACGAAAAGGAGAGCTGCCATTGTTGAGTCAAAACCAAAGTGCCATAGGAGAGATTTTGTCTACATCCGCATAGATGAGAAACACTGAAACACTTCCCTCCACATGTAAACAGAAAATTCATATCAGCGGTATCACCAGCATTAAGAAGTCCCAGGCCTGTAAAAAGATTTATCCTAGAGAGATCTGAGTCCCCATCTGTACTTTGAACCCAACTGTCATTTCTTCTACAGACGTAAGTAGTATGTCTGCAGACATATTGATAGATAAAAAACAAAACAAAACTCAGACACCTATTCCTGATGTGTATACATCCACCAAATTGCATCTGGTTTGAGTCCACAGTTGCTTGCACTTGCTGGTAAAGGAAGCCTTATTTGTATTAAAAATCATCCACTCAACCACAGAAATTCCACGAAGGCTGAGTTCAGTTAAAAGAGGAAAGCTGTAGTGCTAGTCTGGTGCTAGCCTAACCTGAATTCAACTGAGAATCTCCACCACAGCTTATGTTGGATGTGACCTTTCTTGAAAGCCACAATAAATTATTTAGATATTGTTGAGCAATATATGCACTACCTGATCAAGGAGCATTTCCCTTTTTAACCCATAATGTAACCAGCTACTTATGTTACTGAGAGAGCCTCTCGTGTTAAAAACTTTTGTATTGATTTGCTTTCAACAGAACAGCTAAACAATTAAACCCTGCAATACTGTCAACACTGAGTCAGACAATGTCTTGAACAGTTGGAACTGTCTTGAAGAGAATAGCCCATATTCCCCCATTAGTGTGGATGCAAAGTTTAAGCTCCTATGCTGAGATTTTACTAGATCTTTTCGGTACAGTTTGCATATACAGTTTAGGCACACACTTACTGTAGAGGCTCACATTTGCCTGGAAGTCCAGCAACAGTATTGAGATTGTGTACAGAAACCTGACATACCACATAATACCAACATCCTTTCCAATATTATATACTTTCTTGTCATCCAGAACTATAACTTAGTTGAAAACACCAAGTCAGATGTTCTGAGAATCCCACTTATAGCTAAAAATATTCTCAGGAGTCCTTCCGGCCACTGGGAAAAGAAACAAACCAAAACCAAAAACATCTCTTTGGTAACCTCGAGAGAAACATATGAAGTGGGCACAGAACATTTTGAAGTCACAAGTCCATTAGCATTCAGGTCAGGATAATGGTTATTAGGCAGCATTCCAGCCTGGGTAGCACTATGAAGCCCGCCTGCCTCAGGGGATATCTGCATAATGAGGTGTCCTGGCAGTGGAGGGGACGTGCACCTGCTACTTCTGGCCACTTGATGGGCATATGTAGAAGCAGCAGAATCAGAGCCATCTATCTCCCATACTCTCCCAGAGCTGCTGGCAACATTTAAAACATGGGCAAAGGGTGCACACCACTTTAACCCACACATTAGAAGGCAGGGATAATGGAAGACAGTTCTTTTTTCCTCTTTACTTTGGTATCCAGCTGCAAGGAAATGGCTAGGCATAAGTCAGGTCTTCTGGATTTGGAGATACATGGGAGGAGGAACAGGGGACAGGGGCAAGGGATCCCTGAAAAGCTCCACAAGATGCACAACCGTTCCTGTACATGGATATCAACCATCAGCTTGGTGAATCTTGGCACCAATTCTTATTTCATCTTCAGAAGATGCCAACGGACCAGCTGAGGGCAGCTAAGGAAGGAAAGGAATTTTCCATTGGAGCCTCAATCAAGAAAAGCATTTGGCCCAGGAATACCTCCATAAAGACTCCAACAATAAATGACGTACCAGGAAAAAAAAAACACACACAGTGTCCTGAACTATTTATACCCTTTGAGACAGAACAAGATCAGGTCAGATCTGTCTACTAACATATCTTTTATGAGCAGCCAGCAAATACCGCTGCAACACAGCCCAGTGGGTAAGAGACAGATACTCGTACAGAGAAACAGGAGCAAGTTGCGGGTTCAGCAGGAGTCATGGGCTGTGCTGTTCAAGAAGCTGTGCTGTGGGGAAGCATGACATTAGTACTGCTCCCTTTTCCCCTTCAAATCATATATTGGCAGGGCTGCCCAAAGAGGACACATCTTTTGCAGACATTTGAGTTCACTCTAGGTAAAACTCTTTCCCTGTTTATGGCTACACACATCCAAAACTCACTTCTCTCATGTTCACAGTCTGAGAGGGAGTTAATTATGCATAGTTTACAAAAATGCAGCATCTTCTTTCCTCCTGCTTACAAGGGCTGGGAGCTTTTCACGTCCCCAAAAATTCAGCATTTAATGGACCTATAATCTAGCTTACATTGAATGAAACCAGATTACTTCAATTCATTTCCAAGGTGGTAAGATGGAAACTACTTCAGATACTGAATGATAGCCAAAGCTGCAACTTCTTGTCTGCAAGAATTTCCAGAAATCATTCAGCAACTGGACATCACACTGAACTTGCACTTCTGTTGAAGAGGGCTTGCTTCTACATAGGCAGCAAAGCAGATCTGTGCATCAAGGAAGAGATACCAAACAGGAATCTTGCAGAGGAACAATATTAGTTGACCATCAGCCTAATCAGGCTTCCTACAGAGCTGGACTTCTTCGAAAGTCGTAATGCGAATTTCTTCTTCAGTGACATTCCAATTCCTTGATGAGAAAAGTCCTACCACTCTTTTTGCTGAGGTCACGTGCCACTGTCTTTGACTTTGGTGGCAAGAGAAGGATCACAGTAGTCAAAAAAAATTATGCAACTCAAAATCACCTCGCTCTCCCCCTGAAAACGCCATCTGAAAACTACTCTGAGGATGTAAAAAAAAAAAAAATCTTCCCTTATAAACAGGTTAGCCCTTATCTAGCTACTTCAGAACTTCTTGGAGCACAAGAAATGAGTAGCAAGATGTCAGACTAGATAAACCAGCTCTCTCTGGGCCAGTATCTAGTGGTTTCTGCAGCTGCTAAACCCTAGGTTGTATCTAAACACTGGCTACAGTTCACTTTTTTTAGAATTTTTTGATTTGTCTGCCATTTTCAATTTTAAACAGGGAGTGAAGTGGAGAGGTGGAGGTAGCACATTCACACTGATAATCTGGGTTCTTTAATTAATACATATTCATATCTCAGGTATATAATCACAGGCGTATTTTAGCTGTGGGCAACACGTCCAAGGTCATTCATAAACTCTGAGGGAAAGCAAAGAAGACAATTCAGATACCTTCAGCTCTAATACAGTGACATAAACCCAAAACCATTCCTTTTCCTTCTGTAGATCCTAATAAAACACTGTATTTTCTGTAGTGCGTATAAGTATTTTATTTGGGGAGTTCTTCATTGCCCATTTTTATGTACGTTATTAGTCAAGCTCCAGGTTTGATTTATTTATTTATTTTTGGGCATACTAGCACTGATTTGAAGGAAATATGTAGGTGGGGAACATAATGCTTCCAATTGAACTGCACTAGCAAGCACACACTACAGTAGTTTAGAGATTAAAAATAGGATCATCTGAATGCGTGGATTTGAATATGGTTTATGGATCACTTCCAAAGACATTATTGTTGCTTATCATTCAGACGAGTGTGAAAGTGAAGACTTTGTGGGAAATCACGCAAGAGATACATTGCCTATAGAATGGGGCAAAACATTAAATCTTAAAGTGGCTGATGCAGCAATTAATATTGCAACCTTCACTGCCTTCAATGCAAAGAAGAAAAGGGTAAGATTGCCGAGATGTCTGCTTCCTATAAATAACCGATCTCAAGACTTAAAGGGAGAGACAGGCTTAAACACACATCACATGCTAAAGCCCCTTTTGTATTTGCCTTGGAGGAAATGCTTAAAATAATAGTCACTAGCAAATCAGGAATTTGTATACAGGTATGGGACTGTGCTCTTGGGCTGCACCAGCTACACCTACAGGTCTAACAAACTGCAAAATATCAGGGCAACAACACCTTTATCTGAGATGGATGGGAAGTAAGCAGGAATGCTGTGTTGTCCTACTGCTGTGTAAGTAAGGACACTTCTTGTTTAAAGATCTTGACTAGAGCAGTAATTACACCGGATCACAACTTTCCTCCACTGAAACGGAAAGGCGACTGTTTAGACACCTACAAGACATTTTTTGTTTAGCGGATTTTTTTCTTTTGTTGGCTTGGTCTAGAGGAGACTGTAGGTGCCAAACAGAAAGAAGCACTGACACAGCACTCAAATACTTAATTCTCCAAAGTCTGTTTTAAACAGTGGGCTAACTCCACTTATTTTAGCAAAGCTCATCCTGATTTACAATGGCATAAGTGAGACAGGGATCATGTTGTCCATGCTGTATGTCCATCAGTGTGAGGATGAACAAAAACATCTATCTGACCAAGCTGCCTGAAATGAGGCCTTTGTTTTGGCTTATCCTTTCTGACAGAAAGTAATGAAAGATGCAGTAAAGCACATATATTCCTCAAAGGAACTGATGTGTGGACGCGCTCAACTCCATACAGAGACAAAGAAATTTAAATATACATGTAATTAATTGTCAGAACAAAATCTCAGAAGAATTCAGCCAGCACCTCAATATCCTTCTCTTACCTGTTTCATGGATACTACTTTGCTAAGAAAACTATAGCCAGCAGTCATAGCTACTCTTGAAAAAGCATTTTTTCACACATGAATTCATAATGTTAAAATGAGACTTTTTTTGTTATTCACACTTATTTTATTTGAGAGTTGGTTAACAAAAGCAGTTATCAATATTCTTTGCCTGGTAACTGGGGGAAAAAATTATAGTCTTTGGTGAGAGAAGAAAAATTGTACATGTTCATTGAGAAAATGTTTCTATACATTTTGAGGAACGTCCCAATGATTGCAAAATGAGTAAGTCATGTTAGTGTTTCCAGAAGTTCAGAAGGGAAGACCACTGAGAGAAAGAGATGAACTTGCTCAAAAACATCAACTAGCTCTACTACAACTGCCTCAAAACCAGCAGTGAAGGTCAGAAATTATTTGTCCGAGGCATGTTTGCAGGCTTTTAATTAAAGGGGCCGAAGGCCAATGTGCTGAGAGGGTAATTTAAGAGTTGAAAAATAGCAATAAGCCTAATTTAACCTCACGGTAGTTTTCCATTGGTGTGGCTTATTTGGGAGGCTGGAATATGCATAATGGGAGTGTCAATGAGAACTGTGCTATAACCAGAATTATGGTCATATTATCAGTAATGTGTGTATCATTATTGGGCAGAGTACAATACATATCAGGATACAAATACACCAGTGTTTTCTCTATGTTACTCACTGCCAACACTGCAATCCTGATGTGGCCCAATTACCATCTTCTGAAACGCTTCTTCTAGCAAGATCAGGGTCAGCAGTGCATTAGTAGTGTGGTGAACCTGGTATTTGGCAGATTGAGCAGCTTCATATAGAAGAGTACACTGCATCTTCCTGACCTGCATAGAGAGAAGCTCAGGGTACCTACCTGCTTGCACAGAGCAGGGGACTGATGCAGTGCTAGTGGCTAGGTCAGTATGAGAAGGAAAAACAAATGGCATCCTTCAGGCCTCTAGTATTTGTTAGCTGTATCCAAAGCACATTGGTTCAGCTGGCTGCAGTTAAAGAGGCTGTTTGCTGGTTCCTCATCTTCTGGGCATGTTTTCTTCAGTTCTTATGCCACAAAAACAAAAAATTTACCAATTTCAACAGAGTGCCAAAGAGTTTTATTTGAATGAGTGCTGAAAGGCTTGACCAATAGGAGGCAAGTTTATAGGTGGAAAACAGCTGCACATGCAGTACAGAGGACACAAGACCATCAGGAAGATAATTTTTTCCCCTGGAAAAAAAAAAAAAAGGAAACACGGTACGGAAAGTCCTAGTTAGTTCAATTAATTATCCACCGGCCATTTACTTAAGGGACCCAGTTACAAATATATCCTCATCACAATGACAGGAAATCTATCTGAGAAGCCTGCAAAAAGGCTATTAATGAAGAGAGTTTCTAATGCCTATAAGCTGAAATACCTTTTCGCTCCTTTTGCCAGTAGTTCCTGTGGGTCATTTCTAGGGTCAGCAGTGGTGTGCAGAGTAAAGACTCTGCCAATGCTGGAGAAGGAAAAAAAAAAAAAGTACTTCAGTATTGTCAATCTTTTATCCTTGAACGGTACACTAGAGGCTGACATTTAATACCCTAAGGATATAGATGTTTGAAAGCTGGTTATTGTAACAAAGGAAACCATCCAAACTCTGCAAGACCGAATGGATCAGATAAAGCTGACACTGAGATAAATCTGTTTTACATCCATTCTTGCAGAAGTTTTGCTAATCTATGTAGTTATAGCTTTCCGGGAGCAAAAGGAGAGGGAGGGAAAAAAGAACCCTACATTACAGCAAGTCAACATCTTGCCCCTATTTGTAATCTCCAGAGTATAACAGGATGGACAGAGAACATTTTTCTCCTGGATTTTCGGTGAACTCTATTAAATAGAGAAGCTGAAGAAAAAAATTTAGAAACAGACATGGAGAGTGAAAGAGGTCATGAGGACAAGCATGCATGTCATTTCTTGTTGAACTTCCATGTTAACATATATTCTGTTTGTTTGTTTAACATACAAATTTAGCTCCTTCATAGACTCTTCTCCCAGTCAGAAACTTTAACACCTACGCTTCATTATCCAGTATTTATACCGCCAGATTGGACTTTCATATGGAAGCCTGGAGCAATGCTGGTACAGATGGCAAGATGACTCTCATGAGATTGATGACTCTAAAGAAATATACAGTATTAAGTCAGAAGGTGCAAATGTTAACATTCCAGTGTAGAAAAGAAATATTCCTTGCATACACTTCCCAGGTTTGTTTTCTCATGCGTTACAAAGAGAAAGAAAAAGCCCTCGACACACCTCGTAGCTGGCAAACGAATGATAAATTTACTTTAGTTTCTTTTGTATGTCAACTGTTCATGCCTCAGGTACTTAACCTTTACTTTAAAAACATGGTTCAGATCCTAGCCTTGAAGGTGGGTGGGAAGCGGGGGGATGGTATTCCTGTAAATGTTTCATTTAACAAAGGCAGTACTATAAGAAGGTTCAGTGGTGAGACTCTGAATGGTATTTATTGTTTCAGATTTCAGGGCTTCCATACATCTGCTGCCTGTCAAAGGCAGATACCACATTCATAAAACAAGTGCCCTGTCTGAAAAAAAAAAAAAAGAGAAAAAAAAAAGGTCTCTCTTCTCTGTGGTTCAACCTCCAGGATTATGCAAGATGGAAAGCTGCAGGAAGTGAAAGTTCTTCTTTGCTGTAAAGATGATCAACAACAAAAATCTTTTATTATAAGAGAGAATGGAAATTTGACTTTCCTTTTTTTACATTTTGAGGCCCTGATTCAGCAAACCACTTTAAAAACCAACTGTATTCAGAAAAAGCTCTTAAACATGTTCTTATATCTCCCTATACTCAGTGAAGTGCTTAAGAACTTGCTTAGTTGAAGTAGAGTCCTAAAGAACCTTTTATATTTACACAAACTAAGCAGCTCATTTTACCAAGCCTATTACATGATTTCTGACTTTATTAGGTCTGGAATGTATATTTCACCCATGGTGAGAAACATGCTCATTCATTTCTTATGATATCATAGTCTTCTCCATGGTAATCTGGTGCTATGTGAGGAAAAACAATAGAAGAGAAAACTTTTCATGCCGAGATGAAGACAGATAAGGAATTATGTTC
The DNA here is from genome assembly GCA_013399475.1 of Chauna torquata. Classification (NCBI taxonomy): domain Eukaryota; kingdom Metazoa; phylum Chordata; class Aves; order Anseriformes; family Anhimidae; genus Chauna; species Chauna torquata. The sequence goes on along the minus strand of VXAL01001021.1, from coordinate 41,976 downwards.
AGCCGGGTGGGAGAATATATAAGAAGAACAAAAACTCAGAGCCCCTGATTCTGAGGATCTGATTTATTTAGTATCTGGCATTGGCCATAAAGTGTGGGCAATGAAAAGAAGAGCTGACCTCAATGCCTCCTGAGCAGCAATCAGAAATTCATTTCAGTGCGTGAGCATTTAATTAGCTTCACTGAGTTTACAAGACCTTCAGTCATTTTAAGATACTCCAGGCAACTACCCCACGCATAACATTACTCTGATTCTGGAATGCCAGCCACTTAGGAAGAATGTCTGGAGAGTTTTAATTGAAGGGGACTCCTTTGTTTTTATATCCGTTTGATGTGCCATTACCATTTCCTTCACCACAAATTTACACCAAGGGACGCAACTAGTCCAAACAATTGGTTTAATCAGTAAATTACAGCAAACCTTCAAGAAAGTTTAAGGTTGTTCTGTGTCTAGGAAGTCATATAGCACCATTAAATTTTTAGAGCTAATCTAATCATTATACAGTGCAATTACTGCACCATGTTAGGTATCTGGGGAGAATCATCACCATCCTGTTTTTCAAGAGAACAAGATATATATTTGGTTCATGCATTTATTGCATGCATGCAATAAATATATATGGAGTGAGATTAAATAACAGGAGGCAATTATTAATTTTATCTTGGCTTCATGAGGTCTGTATATCAAGCTCCTCTCCCTGGCAAGGATGAGGAATTGCTAAATACAGTTAATTTCTGGGTTGATCTTAGTTATATACTGGACACTAATCCCCTTCATGTATCTCATGTACTTCTTTCTTCTCAGAGATACTGTCCCTCAGTGACCTCCTCCTAGCATTTCATTAAATGCCTTCAGCCTCAGTAAATTACAGCACTTTAAAAACATTGAGTTTAGCATATAAAAAGAGAGAGAGTTTCTGTACACCGCCATGGGATAAGGTGCAGCGAAAATCCCATACAAGCTGAACTGTACTTCCTAATCAAATGGGTGTAACAGATGGCTGCTAGAGCAAGCCATCACAATGGAAATATCTGCAGTTCTCATGGTAACGGAATCTGCCAGGTCTGAGGGATTTGCTGTTTTCCAGGACATCTGAGCTGCAATCTCTTTCGAGCTGTCTAGCAGTCTCAGTCTCGCTCTCTCTCACTCTCTCAGCATGATGGAGATAGAGTTGAAAGGTGGAGCCTGATTTTGCATTCCAGCTGTGATTAAAGACATGCACACAGAAACGCACACACGCACACACACATACACAGGATCAATAGCACTGCATATTCATTATGCTATCTAGAACCTCATTAACCGCTCAGGCAGAACAGCAAGGAAATTTTAATATGCCTTCTTCTTTACAAAGGAAAAGAAAGAAGTATAATGGGGGAGCGGGGGGAGAGACGAAGACAGCATGTATATAGGGAATTAAGATGCATGAGACGTACCTTTTAATAAAGATATGGAGCAATGTTAAAACTAGCAGTTGTTTCCATTTCATGGCAGTATGTCAAGATGACTTAACATAGCAGGACAAAACATCTGGCCTGAAAAAAAAATCATTATGTCAAATTTCCAAAACATAATGTAGAATCTATGGAAGAAGGAAAAGAAGAAGAAAAAATAGCACAACTCTGTACCTTAACACTAAGTGAAAGCATGTGACAGACCTCCTGGTACTATATAATTAGAAAGGTGATCCTTCTCATAAGGTGTAGGATAGCATAAAGACAATGAGCTTTAATTATAAATCTAAAGGACTGGGTTTAAACCCGTAGAGCTCTGTTAAAAGGTTCTTATATTTCTGCATGCAATTCAGAATCATCAGCAGGAAGAAAATAATCTTTCATGAGACTGTTTTTATTAAAGTCTTTTCCTTCAAATCCCTATCAATTTAAAGAAATAAGAAGTATACTGCCTTCCATGCTATACTACCTGCTAGAAAGCACACAGAGGGTTGATTCACAGCTGCCTATTCTCTTGGGTATTTGAGCCTGAAGATCAGACAACATGTAAGAATTCAGCCGTGGCTCAAAATGGAAACAAAGAGGACCATTCTTAAGCAACGTGAAATGAAAAACTACAGGCTGTAGACCGTAGCCCTTAGCATGCTGATCCACCACATTGTCCTTGAGGGCACTACAGTTAAATACATATGACAGCCAAAGAGATGGGGAGAATGCTTTCCAGAATAAAATGACTGGATCTCCTTTTTTTTTTTTCATGATGTAGAATAAGCCAGGCAATGTAAGCTCCTAAAGTACCCACTCGAGAACTGGGTATTGTAAGATGGTATTGTCTACCTATCACGCAGCACTGAAGAACATTTTATGTGACCTTTTCTAAAGCCTGAACTGCTTTTACCACAATTCTATTCCACTGTAGTGATGATTTCTGGGCAAGAAATTTAATTCTTAAGTTGTGTTGGTTAGTTTCAAATAGATATATAGAGTTCACTTACATCAGTGCTGTATTACACCTTAAGGGACCTCCAAACATGTTAACTTGTTAGAAACAACTGCTGTTGCCAAGAAAAGATATCTGCAACAACAGCATAACAGTGATAACAGTTTGCATTTATACTGGGACTTGAGCACCAAAACACTCAACAATATGAGGTACACAGTCAGCCACCTCTGCTCACAGTAAGCAATGCCTCGAGTCACAAGCAGTTCTTCTAAGTTCAATACTGCTTCTCATGCTGCAAGGTGCATAGCTACTTAGCATGAGTAAGTAGTGCCCAAATCCATGTCTACTTCTTGTCACCCTTGTGCAAACTAAACAGTGCTTTTACTCCTTCATCTGACTAGGACAGGCAGAAATCGCTGGAGTGAACTTGGACTGATTTTCAGAAGAATGTCTCATTCAACTTAATCAGTAGAAGACTGGAGATTTTTCTTAAAATGAAGCAGCCATTCACAACAGGAAAAGTGGTGCATAGTTTTACCTTTTAACAGAGAAAAAGCAGCTCTGAGTGGGACTGAGTGCATAATAGAAGAACATGAAGAGGTAGTTCTGTCCCATTATCTGGGGCACTCTGTGCCTGTATTTCCCCATAAAGCCAACTGAGATTGTCAATGCCATAAGCGCGCATTCCATTTCTTTATTTTGCACTCAGCACTATCTAGACAAGCATTCTGCAAATGCAAACACTGACAAGATTCCTCAAAAATTCTTGACTTGGAACATATCCAGAGTTAACACTGTGATTCCTGTAGCAACCATCCCAGCTTCTACAATGACACAAGCAATCAAGGACCTCTTTTATGCTTTTTTACATGATAAAGGAATTCTTCAAGTCACTGGCTGTTCAACATTGCACTGCTGCTTTTATTGATTAAGGGATTGGCTTGCCCCTTACCGAACAGTTTGTTGCAAGTTTTGACTCAGGCCAGATCCATCTGAAAGATGAAAAAACTGTTGTGCAGCGTGATCAATGGTGCCTGTAGCAATGGAGCTTAACAGACTGAATTCATACATTCCCGGGGTCTATTAGCTTTTCCTCAAACAGCACACACAGAACACAAGTGTATCAGCAAAGACCTCTCTGTAGACACCTTTCCCTACTGTTCAGAACCACTGGACTGGTGAATTATTTTTGCCCCAGTCTGCCACCATCTCCTGCCCACTGTTCCCAGATGGTACACTTCCTTGGTTCACCTAGCAATGCCCCATATCTGCTCACCCTGCTTTGCAGTCCAAGACCCTAAGTGCTCCTGCTCCATAAGAGCACATAGTCTACTCATTCTTGCTGTGCTTCTCCCGTATCACAGCATTCCTCCTCAGAGACCAGGACAGCAAGAAAATTTCCTTGCCTGTCTAGAAGGCTTTAATTTCCTCAGTCAGAACACAAGAATCTGATCTTCAATATTAGCAAGCTGTAAGAGTTCCCAGATATCTGGGAGGCCATAAGAAGTTCTCCAGTATCCAGCCTTAACCTTGCCTTCCTAAAACATTGTCCAACTTAAGCAGTAGCATACTTTTTTGTTTGGGCCAATTCCAGCATATATTTCTGATTCAGGAGAAACAGCAAGTCCAATAGACCTGACAGTATCAAGTAAAGCTCGAGCAGTCCCCAGACACACACCATAGTGGTTCTTGTTCATTCCCAAGACAGATCAGAGGATTGTCTTTCCATTTTAGGATGTGTTTATGATGGTATCTCTAAAAAGCTGAAGCTCTGAGAAGCCCCGCGTTGGGTACACAGTTTCTGTCAGTCCAGGTTTGTTCATAACCCCTAGCTGATTCCAGCCTAGACAGAAAAATCATCAGAACTTTGAATTAGTTGAGCAGTGTGAGCTGGTATCATAAAACTCTGAAATAGACCCTCATACTATTTCAGTTCTAATTGGGCTCTTTGCTGCCTGGTTAGCAGACACTTTTCAATCAATTGCTGCATTTGTGCTGACAACACTGGATTTCAAGAGTTGCTTTTGTCATTTCTGTGACCTCCATCTTCCATTATTCTTGCTTTCTGGACAGGAGCTAAGGGACCTTATTTCTAACACTCACAGCCATGAAGCTGAGAAGGAATCTTCCCATACCCAACAGTCTCAGATTCCCAGCTGCTACAGAGAGCATATTATGAACCTGCCACTGCACATCAGTAGAAGATCTGACCTATAGTACTTACATGCCAATGGATTCCTGGGATTTGGCATTTTAATGATAACAAAAAAATACCTAAACATCCCCTTTCACCTAAAGTTGGTCCTTCCTAGCAATTTCCTGCAGAGACCCTAGACCCCAAATTCCTCAGCTCAGTGAGCCTTTCCCAACCCCTGCAGGGACTTAACACACTTCACATACCACAGCAAATCTGCTCCAGTCAATCAGCTCCTGCAGCTCCCTGCAGGCTTCCAACACCTGCTAACAGGAGGGGACAACAGAAGAGCCCTGCCCTACCCCTTCACACATAGTATTGCCTTATTCTTCAAAAATACTGCTCAGAGCATGACGCTCTATTACAGGATGCTCCTATAAATACACTGCACTTTCAGAGGGAGGAAGCAAGCATGCTCTAGTAAATATTTTAGCAATGAAGTGGCATGGGGTTCTTAATGCTTGTCATTTTTCAATATAAGAAGCGCTCCATCAGAAGGTGCTCTATACTCAAGGGAGAGAATGTCAATTCTAACAATAACAGGACAGCCAGCGGCCAACAGCTTATCAGTATTAGCTTTCCTTGAAAACATGTTTGGTTCTTCCTCCACTCCGCCAGCTAATGTTCAGGAAGTAGTTGATTTAATAAGAAGGTTCATAATGTCAAGTTACAGACACCACATGAGGGAAACCTGGGAAAACATAATTGGCAAATCAACAAATTAAAAAAACATCTAGACTACCTCCAAGATAAAATATGTATATAGAAAAGAATTTTTCTCTGTGTTTTAAGCTCAGTGATGGTGAAGGACTGATTGGGAGAATGAGGGCAGAAAGGAGCAGAGCATGGCCTAGAAGTCAGTGTGCAAGCAAGCGGTCAGGGAATGCAAGCCTTAGAGATGGCTCTGCTGTCACTAACATACTTGTTTTACGGGGACAAAACTGATTGCTGAGCACAGCAATGCAGTCAAGACTAACTAGGAGTGCCTAAAACAGGGACAAAGAGAAGGACCATATTTTACAGCATGCCTGCAGCCCAGACTGAAGAGCTCCATGGCAACATGCAGGATCTGTTATTCTTCCATTTATTCTCAAGTGCAGCTCCTGGCATTGATGTGTTCTCTATACCATGAGGCAGGAAGGATCTCTGCTCCTCTTTCTGTACAAGCTGCCAAGTTGCAGCTCTTTCCTCAGCTGTATCCATCTTCATGACTGGGGCTGAGAGGGTTACAAGGCTTTGCAAAACTGTTCTGGGATCACTTAATGAGATACAGGAACTCCAGACGATTTCTGAATGGCTTTGAAAACTTCATTTTCTGTTGCAAGTGATGAACTTCTCCAGTCCTGCACTGCGCAAAGACATGCCCATAGGTTTAACTTTATGCATGTGACTCTTTCTAAAAATGAGGCATCTCACAAGCATTGTGCACACACAAAAGTAAAAGTCCTGGTGCACAAAAAGGCCCATTCCACTCATCTTCTCTCGCACCAGTTTTTAAACTATTGCAATGACTGCAACAAAGATCATAGCACGTATCCTTTAGATAATGGAAGAGAAGAACAAAATCAGGACTGTGGCAAGTGCAATATTTCATTCACTACTTCACATACTCAGCAGACTTTGTAATCAAGCTTCCTCGCTTGAAGACACCCTTCCTGCAAGTATGGAAATGGGCAGTGTCTGTTTCTGGAATTTGTGAAATGTCATCTTATCAAAGCTGCTATAAAAGAGACAGGACAGACTGTCACCTGACTGCAGAACGGGAGATGTGTTCTGTTGCTTTCCTGCAGAGGTGACCTTGGACCTCTCTTTCACTTCCAAAGCTTTATCTGTCTTGATCATTTGGATGCTAAGTTCGTAGGAGGAACAGAGAAGCATTTTTCACTGTATGTAGAACGTACAGCACAATGACTCCATCTCAGGTGAGGTAATGTGTCTGTATAAATACTTTCATTTTTTTATGTGAAGCTTAAAACATCTGCAAAGACATCAAAAGAGGAATAGGCATGCTGCATAGTAACACAATGCAGCTGACAACTAGCTGATCTAAGATTACTTGAAGTTCCCTTGCAAGCTGTTCCTCCCATCGCTCATCCATAATGTCATTTGGTCAAATTCTAAACAAATGTGGCACAATGCAAAACAAACAGCTATGGTTCAAAAGGAGCATGCAAGGCACAGGCCCTCCTGGCAATGCCCAGAGGAGAGACAGAAAAGGGCCACTTCCAGCAGGAAATGTGAAGAACTCACACGATAACAAGAACTGCAGTTTTGCCTTTCAGATCTAAGGAACAATAAAGAGCAGGAGAGCACACTGAAAGATATATCTTTTTTTTTTTTTTTTTCATATCCTTTGCAATAAATAAACCTTCCTATTTCAATATTTGGCAAGGTGACAGAGTCTAAAAGGAGCAGGAGAGATAATTGATATGTACAGGGAAAAAAAAAATGTAGTTGAAAACAAAGACTAATCCATAAATAAGAGGTTCATACCGAGAAAGATGTTACTAAGACCTTCAGGTTTACACCTGAAATCAAATCACCCTTAATGGATAACATGAACATTGTGAGGGGAAAAAAAAGCCACTGTAGGTCTTAGGCTCTGGATTATGGAAGAAACAAGATTTGCTTCTGACCTCACTTTTTGTCAGTTTAAATCAACAAAGAGATCATGGTTTACTCTTGGTAAGCTTAACTTTCCATAACAGCAAGGTTTTTTCCATGTACTTGAATGTTCTTCTGCTCTTAACTGGAAGGGGATGCTGGATTGTTTAGAAACCAGCTTCCTCCAGCTCTCAGTTCCTGTTGTGCATAGCCATTTTCCAGAGGTCTTAATATACGTTCACCCTACACAGAGACAACAAAAGGAAAACACTTTTCACCTGATCAAGAGGCTCTGGAGGAACAAAATCGTCAAGAGTGAAAGCTGAGAATCCAAACTTCAGAACTGTTGGCATTTCTGGTCCAATTTATCAGACATGCCTAAGTATTTACATTTCCCAGCTGAATAACGGTGCACATTGTGTAGCTCAAAGGAGGATTTTTGGCTTCTGCCAGTTTAAATAGAATGATTCAAAACTGAATCATTTCCTGCAATTTAATTTCATAGTTGAACGCAAACTATAGCAAGACAGGGTCTCTAACACATGGAACTATCTCCAGAAGGCTACCTAACTCTCTCGGCTGCTTCAAGTGGAATCTGTAACTGACTACAGCAGGTTTTGTCATTATTATGGCATGGAAACATGCTAGTAATGACCACTAGCAGCAGAGCCACAGCAGTAATTGTGTGGTAAGTGGATTTTCCACATATCGCCAAGGAAGAAAGGGATGCTTCCCAAGCCCTAACTACCTCAGATCTTTTAACCGAAGATCAATATCACAGAGACAGAGAGAGAGGGAGAGGGAAAGAGACAAACAACCAGCAAACGGAAAAGCAACTGCAGCCTGCCACATTCACAGCAAAAGGAAATACAAGCCTGCCACACTCTGAAATCTAATACACCAAGTCACCTAGAATGAGTGTCTCCTGAAAGGGCAAGCCTGCTCAACATCCTCAGCCCACCCCCTTCCAGAACTGAAGCACCTGTATCTGGAAAGCTTTATCCTTATTAGACTCATTAAAAGCTAGCTGGCATTTACAGCTCACGTCAAGATGAGGTGTCAGCAGGAGTGAGAACCCTGTAAAATATGCGTGTAACCAATGTGCTACAGAACAGTTTCCATTCTCCAGGAGACATCTGCTATCTACGTTAGACTTTAGTGTAGATAAAGGATGTGTTGTGTTATCCACCACATGCAGAACCTGAACCACAAAGCAGTTTTGGGGTGCTGAAGAATCTTCTGCTAAAGCAACCATTGAACCATACCTCAGCAGTAACAAGCTCTATCAGAGGGCTGAGGTTTCTGTCCAATGTAATGTGCCTTTAAAAAGTACCATGTCTACACTACTGTATTGCTTACTTTCTGAAGCTAAGCCAGAGGGATGTACATAGTAAGATCTTTGTCTCATTTCAGGGAGGATACAGGATAAAGATTCTGTGCCAGTAATCTTCCCTGGATTAATGGTTTCTCTTTTATCTGCTGTATTTCTGCTCAGATGTCTTTGCTCTGAATGAGTCAGTGGAATGCAAATGATGGGTACAGTCAGTCTGAAAATATTTAAATCTAGCTTTGCACTGCACTGCAGGTCTTTGGAAAAAAAATACACATATATAAATATACATGCTGAAGAAAGGGCAGATGAAAATTACAGATATATCAATAACACAAAAAATAACGTGGTGGGTCAAATTGACAAGAGATTCATTTTTTTTCTATTTCTTCTTCTTTTTATTTTTTTTCAAAAAGATCGGCATTTAGATGCTTGCTATGAATGGAAGAAGAAAATCTGCAATGCTCTTCTTCTAAGCCTCAGACATTAGACTAAAATGCATCTGTGGGAATAGGAACCTGATTTTATTTAGGCTGCTAAATGCCCAATCTTCATTATCCCAACAAGTGTGTTCCTAAAGATAGCACTCTTTTAATCCTGACAAAAGAGAAACCAGTCTAGGCATGATTTCTTTAGATTTTCTTCCTTTCCTTTTTCTATGATGTATTTCAGTTTATTCATTTTGTTGGGATGTGGCTCCAGTCCTCTTCTGCTTAGGATATAGGTTTCTACTAACCTACAGTAACTGCAGTCCAGTAGGATAGCGATTCAGAATTGCAGCTCTGTTTGAGAAGCCACGAGAGAACCCATGGGTCTTTGTCAGGGGCTTCAGCAGGAAGCTTCCTCAAATGGCAGCAGCTGACAGACATTTTTACAGACTATATGTACCTAAATGACAACACAGAAGATCTCCAAAAGCTTATGTGAACTGCAGTGGGATGAAGGAATGAAGAATGAGAAGGGAAAGAGCAACATGCCAAATTTGGGAACAACTGGGTAACTTCCTCAGCTTTTGCAATTTCTGTGGGAGTTGGTTTTGATACTCTATTCACATTCAGTAAGGGACCTGTCCTGGAGTAAGAAGCAGCTTTCTGATTAAGGGTACTATAAAGAGTAAAATCTGCAGGAAGAAAGAAAAAGTAACCTGGTAACTACTACTTAACAATAAATCAAATAGTATCACAAACTGTGCAATCAAGATAATTTGCAACAGACTATTAAACCCTCTAGCCTATCATGAAAAGCAAAGAAAGTCTACTTCTGAAAGAGTTGCCTAAAAATCCAGCTGCAAAAATAAAACAAAGACTTATATCACATACCCAATCCATGTGGGACTTAAGAATTAGTTAACAGGAGCAGTTTTCCTTTAACAAAAAAGAAGTTACTTTTATTTTGCTGGCTTTGAAATTGACCACCTTTTCTTCTAAATTTTCCGTAAAGTGTAATTAATTTTTTTAAATATTTACCTTCAATTTTTAATCTCTTTCCAAAAAAATCTTACTTTATCATAACCTTGGTTTCCAGGATAGAACATCAGCCTAGTTCTCAGTTACTTTTCAATTACAAAATAGAGAGAATTCCTGAAGAATGGAAGCCTCCCACACCAGCAGTTTTTCAAAACACATTTTTTTAAACAATAATCTGTTGACAAAAAATAAACTTTTCAGAGGAAATATCCAGCAGTTCCACAAAATAACCCATTTTCTAGTTACTGTTTTCTTTAAATGTCACACAAAAATAGTCCTCCTGCCCCAACAAGAACAGATTCTTTCCATGCAGGATATTCTGGTTTCAGGTTGTTCATGAGTCTGTTGGTGTATCATACACAATGAGCACTGCAACTCCACAGGACCAGAAGCTGGGTGTGAAGAGCTGCTCTGTCATTGTGCAACTCCTACATGACGACTCAATGAACTCATACAAAGAAATGTGAAAATATGCTCTGGTCTTGTTATGTTGTGATTGATGATTGCCTAGTGATGCCCAGAAGTTCTTCCACCTCTGTATGAATGATTTATGACTTACATACTTCTGGCAGTTTCTAAAACTTCCAAAAATATTCATGTGAACCTCAGGACCAGGACAGCTTAGGCAAAGAGACAATGATAGATCAAAACCTGCCTTTGCTAGCTATACCTGCCCTGCAGTGGAACAATACAGCTGATCTATAGAGGAGTTATTGAAAGGAATCTCTATGGCTATTTGTACATTCAGGACAAGCTAATGATGACCTTCCTCCACAGGCTAGCAGGGTCATACTGCACAGCCGATGCCATCAGCTTTGCCAACAAAGCTGTTCACAAACAGGGAGCTCAGGATCTAACCATAATTATGTACTGAATCAAACTGACGAGCTGGTCCTTGCTACTGTGAGGCATCTGAATGACCTCCCCAACAATCTCCACAATTTCACTGATCTCGCAACGGTCACATTGGGGTCACATTGGTTTCAGGTGTGTAAGGCTCTGCTACATGAACAGAGAGCTCACAGCCTAGTCTCAGACTTATACTTCAAATGGATTTTATCTGCCTTTTATGGTTTCCTGAAAACCACTTAAAGGCAAGATTCACTTAAGCTTACAAGACTCCTGATGCTCATGAGCATGTGCTTCACTTATAGCTAAGAAAATGAGATGGCTTTTGGTTAACTTGCAGCCAAATTCACATGCCAGACTACTGTTTCACCATAGTGGTGGCCAGACTTTCATTGTCAGCAACTGAATACGATCTCTGTCTTATGATTTATGCAATATTTACAGCATTACAGAAATGCACAGTAGAAATGCAATGATTATTCTTATCTCTTTGGAAAGACTGCATGTATTTTCCTGCCTGAGATCATCTTCTCTGAGGACCCATTTAAAATAAAACTACCGCATTCTGAAAACGTGTCTTCAGCATGAGATCTGAGTATTTTCTGTCTTGACCATAATAAAATGCAAGAAATTGAATCAAAGTGTATTCCTAAAACTATATACTTCTCCTGCATGCTTCTCTCTTTTTCCCACACAAATACAAGCTCTGGAAGATGACAGATTTCAAACTCATTATATGGCATAAAAAGATATTTAGAAGCACAGTGCATAACACATCTACTCCATAAACGTGTCCACACAAACAGAAAATTAACCTTTCATGGCTAAGAAAGCACATTTTTTAGTCCAGTTTTCAACATAATCATTTCTTTACAGGAGAAAGCAGCCTATATGCTATTAAACAGTTCCTAGAGTCCTAGGTCAAACAAAGTGAGAAATAAATAGGTCCATTCATGCTTCAGACAGGATAATTCTGGTAAAGCTGGTGCTGACAGTGTTAAAGAGGAGTGATGGAGGAGTCTGGCCTTGTTGTCATTCTAATTGTGACCACGAGTGACAAAAAATGTATTCCCTTTGCCAGAGGACTGATCTTTCAGATTTGTAAAATCTAAACTGTGCTCATGTCACTTGAAATTCAAGGGAGAGAAAATTCATGCACTTCAGCAAATGCTTTGTTTGAGCCCGCAGTGACTCTGGCATGGCAAAACACAAGAAAGGGTTAGTAATTTTAAGACACTAAAATGAGAAGAAAGGTGGTATCATAGTGTTAAACTGACCTGGGGTCTTACCCATTTACTGTCTCTGCTTTCAAACTCCTCTGTGACCCTGGCACAATAACCTAATCTCTAAGCATTGACTGTCCTCACTGTGCAACTGGGTTTGGTTTACAAAAGGTCATTTGTTCCGTGTCCATAACCTCCTTGTTCTATGAGGAATAGAGGATACCCATGAGAACAGGTTTGTGTCCAGATCCTCCTTGTTCTACGAAGGAAACCTCTAGAGTCAGAAGGATTCTCCAAGTAACACAGCAGGACAAATAGCACAAAGCAAAAAGACTGAAACAGCTATCATACAGAATCGGGAAAACCGTCATAGACTAAACCCCATTCTCAGTTACAACAATATCCCTTTCTGTCATCCCTTGCTTCAAATCAAGCTAAGTATCAAAGAAACATTTTTCTCACCCAAACAGAATATCATTTCCCTTAGAAAAGAACTAAATCCAATGAATTAAACATTATCATTCATAACAACAAAGGGAAATTAGTGTCCCCTCTTACTTTCTTCTTCAGCAGGGCAAGGTGGGAACTTCACCCCAGACAGACAATTGAAATAGCTCCCATAGGTATTTCCTACACCACTCCTTCAGAGGGACCAATATTAAAAATAAACTAATGCTGTAGGCAGCTTTGGAAAATGACTTCAATGGTATTTATTGCTTTGATAGGGTCAGTGCACAGTATGTGCATGTTGCCTTTTAAACATATGTTTCAGGCAAAGAATCAAAGCTAATTTCAGTGTGTGAAAAGCAAGCAGATTTCATTACTGATTGTGACTTTAACTTCAAAATGATAAGGATGCTGGATGTAGGTTCTCAAAACTGAATGTCCAAATGGGAATTTATGATGTAGAACTTCAGCTTTATCATCCATGGGCTTCAATACCGAAAGAAGAAAGAAATTCTTTGCTAGCAGGAATCTCACAGTTAACCCATAAGCCAGCTGCCTATTTTTCCCTCTCCCTTAATTCTCCCTGCAGCTATTTCCTCTCTGTAACATGTTAAAGCAAGAATGGCCATTGGCACTAACCATTTTTGGCATCCAAGCAGTGGATATGAAAGAGATCTGGAATTTTTTCTACCACCACAATGCAGCCCCGCTTTGACTCCTTAGAGAAGTGTCAGCAGAACTCATAACAAACTCAATACAATCTGAGTCACAAAGTGTAATATAAGACCTGCTACTAAGTCTTTTTTTTTTTTTAAATGAGGATTCTTCTCATATTATTACATCAGATCTAGTTCCCAGCTTCAGGTGGCCACCTGTAATAACCTTTCCTACAAGGTATATGGGAGGAGGTGGACCTGAAGAATTATTAAAAGGCTGCAGGCATAAGTAGCAACAAGTGAATGAGGCAGGGTTTTCCCAATGTTCTGCAGAAAATCAGTCTCAGGGTAGATTATCACTAGTGGCAAAAGCCAGAAGGTGTAAATCTATAGCCTGAAGACAGACTCTAACTCAGGTTTAGATACCTAAAGTAACCACACTTTCCACAAGATAACCTTTAGTACCTATTTAACTTTAAAAGCAAATGTAGTTCATTCACTACGGAAGATAAAGAGCTAAGATATCTGTAAAAGTGCTTAAATGTATAATTAGCATGTACAAAAATGCATATACATATTAAATTAGCAAGTATATATACGTATGTATGTATGTATACAAGCTTATGTATACTGTTGAATCGAGACTAAAAAGAGCCTAATTTGCACAGTGGGTAAGCACCCACATCTTCACTTTGAGTCAAAGAAAAGTGCAAGATTTTGAAAATAACCAACCCTCTTTTTGTATGCTCCTGACTACAGATACAGATGTGCACTGACTATTTTGTTAGGCTTTGTCCAGGTCTGTGTAACAGCACCACACTTCCCTAGGTTCAAATGACACCTTTGAAACAACTGAAGCAGTAAATCACGCCTCTTTATTATCATCTCAACAAGAATGATAACAACCTCCTCTGCTTGGTGAAATACCCATGGGAATTTCATCCGATTACATGAGGATAACATATCTTTCATGACTTTAGCTGGCTGTCTACCATTTCCATTGTATACTTGGTAGTCAGTCACAAAGGATACAATCCACTGAAGGAAAATGTATAGATGAGGGGTTAGCCATTTCAAGAGTGGAGAAAGTGAGGTAGAAATCGAAGGAAAAAAGGAAAGGATGACACAGTGCAATTGCTCAGCTTAGGAGCACAGCTACTTAAATAACTGAATAGCAATCAATGGGTTAGTATTCAATCCAAGTTTAGATCACACTGAAATCTATTAGAATACTGCATATAATGAATGACTCTTACTTATTTGGTATTCCGTCTTGGAATTAATCAGCTCAGTTGTTATGCATCAAAAATAAATAAATAAATAAACAAACGAACGGATAAATAAATAAATAAATAAATACAATCAGTTGGGTAGACAGGCCCAAAAACATGAAAAACAACCACCTTGATTTCCCTGGTGGTTAACAGCCTGACAGTTCTCAGCAACACATGCCGAAATTGAACACTGTGAGAAACAATGCATGTTAGAGATTCCTCGGCTGTTGGGGCAACAGCCTGGTTTGTGTGTATCTGCAGCTTGCCCCATGCCCTCCCCATCAGGCTGTCATGCAGTACTCATAGGGTTGTACCATCTGCTGGAGCACAATTCAGAGGTAGCTTTAAAATGATGATAGCTCTGGGAAATGATAATCACTGGGTCGTAGAAAGCTGTACTGCAGCGTATAAATAAGATAACTGAAAGTGCTGAGCAGGGCATGTTTGCATTATGAAATGTATTTTCCTTTTTCCTGTTCAAAACCTGTCTGAAAGCATGGGGAATGCAGCAGGACTGAAAACCAGAAGGAAAGCAACACTGCCCCAGAAGCTGCATAAAGGAGGAGGGGGATGGAGGAATGGTAAGCTGTAGTATTATTGACTGAAGAATGATAAAAGAGGAAAGAATTCAACAGTTACATCTATTTCACTTGGTGCAATGGAATGAGATCAAAGGCTTACTTTCACATTAGCCCAGAATAATGCATACTCTATAAATGATGCAAAGCTAGGCCACATTCCCAAGATGTGACAATGCCTCAAGATGCCCCTCTGCTAAGTTCAGGTCAAGGCAACAGGCTCCTGCATATGAATTCTTTTTCAAAGCACACAAACATAGCTAAACCATTGGGCTTGGAGACCAACAACATTCAGGACAGGCATGATGTTCTCCATTGGCTTCTACCTTTCCACAGACAGTATTGCAAATTTAGGCAATTTTCATTCACTTGCAGAATTTTTTTCAATTACTTCTGATCTTTCAAAGCACCCAAACTGTCCACCCAAGCACAAAAAGAAGCTCAGTCTGAGAAACTGGATTTTGTTTTATTTGAAAAACAAGCGCTATAGAGGAGAGCATCAGAAGATACTCAACTCACATTCCAGAGGTGTGGCTCAATCCCTGCTCTGCACTGACAACTTCTGTGACCTCAATCAGTTCATTTGGGACAGTCCCTTTTATGACTTCAGAGCAAGAACAATGCCAAAAGCTTCTTAAAAGCAGAAGTTTAATTTTTTGTGAGATACATTTGTCAAAGCCACCTAAAGATTCAGATCTTGTTGCACCATGGTTTCTGTGGCATCTAGGTATTGTGGATACCTTAAAGAAAATACTATCAGGACACACCCATCTCTAAATTCCTTGAAGAAAACTTAACCTCTGGGACTCTGTTTTCCATTAGTTAAATGGAGATGTACAATTATTTTCCCTCACCTTTCGCGGTTTGGTTAGTGCGGGGATGCGTTGCCATACCAACAGTAGTCCAGCCTGGCGGCAGGACAGGGCTGGAAGTGTGGAGGTGCAGGCTTCCCAGGCCAAGCAAAAAAATCCTTCCTTCTGTCCCTGCCTCCCTCGCTCCCGCTCCCTTTTCCTGGAAGACAAGCACTTTCTCTTTGTGAGAGAGCACAAAGGGGAAGAAAGAAAAGGAATTGTCCATCAAGCTCAGCAGAGCCCCGGGGGCTTTCAGCAGAGGATGCCACAGCCTGTGAGGAGAGCGAGGCACACCGAGGGCTGATTTTAAAAGGACAGTTCAACCCCAGCTACACCGAAGTGCCTCCAGCGGTCCCCAGCCTGTGAAGAACATGTGGCACCAAATGACTCACTGATGTTTTCCCATGTTTTGCTTTCCGCAGGCAGGCACAGCTTCAGACTAATGAAGAGAGCAAAGTCCAGTGCTACTCACAGGCATCGTTTGTTCAGTGCTGCTGCCCGCGGTGCGCTCCCAGCAGCCGAACCCTTATGGGGAGCAGGCAGCACGGCATCACCGATCAGGTGGACCTTCTGGGTCCTCCTGTACATGCTAAAAACATAAAATGATCTGTACAACATCTTCAGGCAAGATGTGACAGATAAATTCATTCCCTGCCAGATTGTAAATTCTCCAGATGCAAATAGGGGCTCTAGCCAGTACTGGAGGTAAATTAATCATGTATCCCAATGTTAAACCCGTGTCCCATCCCAGACACCCTTCTCAAGGTATCCAACCTAAAAAGGGACTGGCAATATGCACAATGCACAAGCTAGTTGTGAGAGGAGACTGCAAAGAACACAAGAGCAAGCCACAGAAATGGCTCAACTGAGGGCAGAGACAATAAAGCTGTGTGTATAATTATATATATGTAAGTGTGTATGTATGCATTAGTTAATGGTGTAGAAGAAATAAAATAGGAACTTTCAGTCACATTTTCTCATGGTATAAGAACAAGAGGAGGAGTGTAAACTAAAAGGGAGCAATTCAATACCATTACAATGTTATCATGCAGTGTAGCCAGAAGGTACTCCAGAGCACACCATCCCACTGAGACCACACGTTCTAACATGCTCAGAACCAGAGCCAGAGATCCCGGAATATCTAGAGGTACAACTACCTATTAAAACTAAACATGCCTTGGGGAAAAGCAAAAACACTTAGGGTGCAGGGGGATAAGAAAACATCCATTCATCAGGGAGAAAAGCAAATCATCTGTGAAATGAAGAATCTTCAAGTAAATCCTGGGGCATTTACATGAAGAGCTGGTGACATGTATTTAAATGAGAAAGACCAGGTCTTTACGTGGTTGGGTCTATATCAGTCTTTGCAGACAAAGAGATTCTGAACAGGGTGCCATGGAACAGCGACATGAGAGAAGTGAGAAGAAAATGGAGATGGGTGATGTCAGGACTATTGCTGCAGTTTAGGGCCCTCCCCTACCCACAACAGAGAGCAAAACCATAAACCACAGCCCTGCATGGGCAGCAGGGCAGTCAGGTCTGCAGGAGGCTGGTGAATGAACACCCAGCCTGCCAACCCTGATGCTATTCAGGGAGGAGAGCCCAGCTGCCACAAGAGAGACAGCCATGTGCCCGCTCAGGCTGGGTAGCACCGCCGCTGTTGTATATGCCAGTCAATGGCACTTTTACAATAATACAGTCAGGGCTCCCACACTGTAAGGGGGTGGCCACAAGCACCCAGTGTGCAATGGCACACAGAACACTTGGGGATCATCTCCTCCCAGAGCTGAGCCCTGCTGCACAAGCCAGGGAGAAGGACTTCTTCCTACTTACAGAGGCCATTACTGAAATTTCCCTCTCCCACTCATTAAAGTCAAGCCTGAGGCAGCAAAAGTCATGGTCTGGCTGTGATTGATAAGAATTTCTTGTGGGCAGCGTGACTCACTCACAGAAATCAAGTTCTGCCAGTTCCGACCTATGCCGAAACTGCAGTTGTGCTCAGTGGTCCTGTGGGACCAGTCCTTCCCCATCAGCTCTTCAGGTGGGATCATTCAGCAGGTCCTTTCCCTTCCATCACCCTTTTCTTCTCTTTCACCATAGCTGACACAGCGCTCCACCTTCTCCTTGCTCCTCACAACCCTTTCTCTTCAGGTCCCTGTGATTTAAGATGTTTTTCATCCCCCTTTCACTCACCTGACAGACATCCTTCCATTTCTCCTGGTTCTTGATCTACAAGACCAATCTGGCACATTTCTCCATCCTCCCTCCCTGGGGCCCCACTCCCTTAGGTGTCCTAACTTTTAGACAGCAGTGATGACAAGGAGTGAAAGAGTTTGACATGGGTAATGCAGTGAGGGTTAGGTCCACAGGGAAATAAAATTATATGCCTAAATGCCTTTTTGGACTGGACATCTAATCATGCTTTCTCTTTATGACCTGAAGACTCTCTCCTGTCCTACTCACTCCACTATCAGAGAGCCTTCTGGATGCATAAACATCCACCTCTTGGGAAACTCAAGAGCTCTGGCTTAGTGTTTCTTATTGAGATCTTTTTATTGTAAAGGCTGTACCACTTTTAGAAGCTAGCCTTCCTAAGAACTCTGAAGTTTGGGTGTCTGGGAAGATATCCACTTCCAAAATTCGTCATGAACAGGGAAAAAAAGTTGGATTTTTTGAGCTATGCTGCTGGCCAAAGAGATTGTAGAGATGAACTAGATGAGCAGATGTAGACCAGGCATAGAATCCTGCTGTTTGTGGTGCAGCTACGTTTAAGTGAAATCCCTTCAGCAGAAATAATGAAATGGACATCTATGACAGCATCTGGAAGCTATTCCTGGACATACTTCAACAAGAGCAAATGCATTAGGGTGGATGAGTTGTATTACGGGAAGAGGCAGCAGCAGAGAGGTGGGAGAGCATGGAGGCCTCAATTAGGGGGAAAGTATTATGAGAAGGAAGAAAGAACAGCAGCAGCCAGCCCCACTGACAAAATGGGGAAGCACTGCTGCAAGTCACACTGTTTGTAATCACACCAGCCTGCTAGATTTTATTTCTGTGCGGGAATTATACTGGGAGCACAGCTGCAATTCTCTGGACTTAAAAAATTGAATTGTTAAGTTAAAATGAGGGGGAGTAAAATATTGTTATAATGAATGAAAATAAAATGTTCTCGATCAAGCACCATTATCAAGAGAGATGAATGGTTAAACAACAGCCCTAGCTATATCAGGACAACTTCTCCCTCTATTTTTTTCTCCCTCCTTACCATTGTGGGCTTAGGAAATAACAGTTATGAAGTTTTTCTAGGAGTGGCATTAACTGCTGTTTTGTATTGACGTAAAAATATGATAGATTAATACTTTGTCACTGTATTTTCTTTAGCTACACTTTTAAATATCAATAAAAGCTTTAAGGATGTACACCAGGTAATTACTTTCTTGGAAAGTCCATTAGAGTTCCTATGCTTTTATGCCACAGTATGAACAACAAAAGAAAGGTTATAGACCCAAACAGTTTCTGATGTAAAAGCTCATTTTTCCTCTGCCTTTTCAAAGTAAAAAATGCCTTTGGGGAGCAAAAAAAATAGCAATTACACTGCCGAAACCAAAGGAAAGTTCCTCAGTGAAGATGAGAATTGGTCCTTCAGCATTCTCGTCTCCTTGCTTTCTCACAGGCATGCCAGAGACACGCAACACAGGAAAAGGCCACACATCCATTTGCAGTAATTTCAACACAAGTGCAGGTCCCGTCCTCACCTCTCCAAACATTCCGGAAGTGCGCTTTCTGCACAATGCAGGGTGGTCTGATGACCCTTACAACACACCAGCTAGCTTTGGGCTCACATTTACAGCCCCACCACTGTCAGTGGAGAGTGATTTCATGCTTTACAGCATCAAGGGCCAAACCGCAGCCTTCTTGCTCCACATACAGGCTTAACGGTTTCAGCGAGACATAACCCAGGTTGCCTGATACTGCTTTCTATGCAACCATGTTAGTCTCTTCCAGAAAGAAACGCTCCTGAATGATTTTGATTCTCACAAGTTGTGTCCCCTCCAAAGGCACTCACATTGCTTCTGCCTACCAAAGAGAGGGATCTGAACACAACACAAAACTGCTGATGAGGTGCAAAGCAGTGCTTCTCAGTTTGTATATTATCCCTTGGAGTGATACATCCCAGTGCTCAGTGTGCCTTTTCCACCGGACATGGTGAAGACTTGGAAGGCATCCTTGGCATTGTCTTTCCAGATCTCTGGCAAATGTGTTCTGTCCCACACAGAATGCTCTTTTTATTGATCACAGCTTTTATTGATTTATAGCTGTCTGCATTATCTGCTTGGGCTATCTGCTGGCTCATTGACAGAGAGGGTCAAAATCTTGCAGTCTATCTTTATACTGCTGCTACAAAAAATTACTAGCACCTGTGAATGCGGTCCTTTATTTTTACTGGTCTCAATTAAATTGGTTAGGGTCACGTCCCAAGCTGAAGGTATAAGTGGAGGGGTCTTAATACCAGCACAGCAGTGTTTGAATCAAAAATGCTTTGGCCTTGGAGATTGTCCTTACCCAAAAACAAACCTTTGTTTGATGGGAAGACATATCAGGAGGACTCCTCTACCGTCCCCAGTTGGAGACAAGCGGGTTTCATCTCCTGAAAAGGAAAGAAATCCAGTCTGAAAAATCTAACCAACAACTTCATAGTTACCATTTTACAGTCATACCTGCTAAAGCTGAGGATTTTTCTTTCTTTGGGATGAGAGCTCATAGTGCCAGCTCTGCACACAGATGGCTCCTATAGACAAGCTGTAAGCCTGGGAAACTGGACACTCCAGTCCCCCTACAGGTGCCTCCTTCCGGCACAGAACCGCTTTGCAGGGTGCATGGAAATGTCAACAAAGGGCTACTCCAAGTAGGAGGAATGCAATGTGCACAAACTCCCTGTGTTGTGCACCCCGCTCAGCAGGATCCTACAGCACAAAAGCTTGAAACACCCTGCACAAGGAACAACACTCTCATCTTCTCCAGCAGCCTTGCACACAGAGACATCCCTCAGCTTCACCTTTGTGTCACCAGCCTTGGGCTAGGTGACTCGGTCTGACCCACCTCTTCAGATATGGGCTGTATTTGGTACACCAGCAGGTGAGTCTCGCTTCTGTTTCATGCCCAGGACAGACTCAGTGTTAAATCCTCCAAGTGCCCACCTTGTGCAGAGCATCCCTCCTCTCTTGCAGCATTCCTGCATGTAGGAAGCTGGCACTGTGAGTCCCACTATAATCTAAGCTTTGGACACCCCTCATGGTAGCCTTTTGTATTTAGAAGAATTACAGCTTCTGAAACTTTTACACTCTATCTGCCTAGTCATCTCAAAGTATATTAAAGAAACATTAGAAATAAGATTACCCATCCAACAGTTAATAATTAACTGAAATCAAACAAAATCCAGCAAAAATACATATCTGTATAGATATGTAAATAAATTGATAGTATTTACAAATAAACATAAAATACTGCATATATTTATATACTTCTAGGCTGAAATGGGTGGAAAACAAAAGGGCTCTCAAAAGCAAAGAGGTTTTTTGCCTTTGCAGGGTGAAGAGTGCTCTGATGACCACTTGCCTTTTTCACAATAGAAGATTCAAATAAACCCTCAGCTAGGTGCTCTCCTCCCATGAAGCACTGATTTCTGGGATGTCATCTAAAGTCCACCTGATCAGCGCAAAGATTTCTAGCGATTACAGCAGGCTTTGAAACCAGCTTAACCCTCTCTTGAAACAAGCTTTTGGAAATCATCTCATGTACCTGAGTTAAGTTTTGGCTTCTTTGTTTCTCTGTTTCTAAATAGCAGTTATCTCACCCTAGGTAATAACTGGGAACTCATTTTAGACTGCTCTTATTTTAGAAGTGCTGAGCAGTTCCAGAGCTAGAGAGCAGTTGGGAGCAATTCAGTCACCATCTGACCTTGAAAACCTTGTGGTCCTTAAAAGTGGATTTGACTGGTCCTGCCTGTGCCTGAGCCACACCACAAGCATGGTCAAACCCCTGGATGCTGCTAAGCAGGGCTGCGCCATGGCAGCTGTTGTCTATCAAGAAGTACCATGCAGAGCAGCATTGCTCTCACAGTGACAAAGGGACGTAATTCAACTTTCACTTGCCCCACTTCCACACAATACAAATCCAGTCTGTTCAAGTGTACCATTCTTGATTTTATATTACCATAGCTAACAGGAGAATCAAGACCAAAAGCTGGTCAGGACTTTGGCCTCAGAAAATAAAAGGTAAGTGTGCTAGGAATGTGGGCATGTTTACAATTCCTTCCTGATTACCACAGCGATGTGTTTGCAGCACTTTCACAGATACACATTCTCACTCCTCAGACTGGTTCTAGCTGATCCATATAATGTATGCAGAAGGCTTGGTTCTACCAAACAGAAATAGAAAGGAAGATTTGCTGTGGGAAAATATATTTTTTCCTGTGAATATTAATCATTTCAGCTTTGATAGTGAAGTGATATGAGTAAAAAAGCCAAGAACTGCTCCAGGGCTCCACACAGATGGCTATTGTAGCAAAGACATTTGCTGGAGATAACACTGCTT
Organism: Chauna torquata; assembly: GCA_013399475.1. Lineage (NCBI taxonomy): Eukaryota > Metazoa > Chordata > Aves > Anseriformes > Anhimidae > Chauna > Chauna torquata. The sequence continues at coordinate 19,513 of VXAL01001021.1, read as the reverse complement.
AAGCTCAGAATCATTATACAGTACACAGTTAACTCAAATCAACCTGCTTGCTCCCCAGCTTTAAACAGAATTAATGTGACATCCCAGCTGAAGCTGGAACTCAGCAACTCAGAAAATAAAAGTGACAAATTAAAACAAGTTCCATATGTGTTTTAATCTTAAATGGCAAAAAGAAAGCCATTATGACAGATGATAGGAGAGCAATATGGTCCCGATACACTGTTCATCTCCTTAACAGCTTTAAATAATGTTTGGTATGTTTTGCAGAAGAAAAGTATGGGGATTGCTCTAAAAATTTCCATGGATAAGATGAAGGTCATCACCTTTTAGCCTGGAAATTCAGAACAGATATTGGACCAACTACTTTGTGCCACTTGAATACACTGGTCATCTTTAAAGATATCCATAACATGATAAAAATCTTCACATTTTAAACTGAATAAAAAAATCTTCAATTAAAAATTAAATATATTGATGCCTTTCTTTTCTTTGGGACATGGACGGCCAGTATTCTAAGGGGAAACATATGTTACTCCACCAAATTTTTCTTCTAATCTTAGTTATGCTACAATAGTATTTTAAGGCTCCATGAGGTCACAGTTCTTAAAGACAACCCTTGCAAAAGACTAGCTTGCAGAGTAAGTAGACAAAGGAAATACTATCATTCCCTTTCAAACAGATACTGACTGATGTAGACAGAGGCTGTAAGTGTGACATCCAAGGGCATCCAGAACACCTGTGGGAGAACCGGGAACCAGCAGCACGCGTAAGTCTTCTTCCACTGACTTCAGTACACACTTACACCTCAGGCGGGTAGATAACGACTGCTTCAACAGGACAAGATGAAAGACCACCGAAGTGCCACCAGCAGAATGTGCATTAGCCATCGGTGTATGTCTTCTGTGCACTGTGTGAGAAAGCATTAATGGATAATTGAACAAGGATGGTCAAAATGTGCACTAATAACTGACTATTGCACCTAGCTGGATGGACAGACTATTAATGCAATAAAAGCGATACTATAAGTTACTTTAAACAAACAGTAAATTAATAAAAAAAAAGAAAAAAAAGAAAAGAAGGAAAGAACTTTTGCTATAATTGCTAAAATCCTTCAGGAGTAAAAAAGAAAAAAGAAAAAGAAAAAAAGCTCCAAGTAAAGTAAAGAAAGTTTTTTTAATCCAGACCGATTCTTACTATTTTCTCCTTCTACACTTCCTTCCTCCATATCACCATCAGACTCACACGTCATTTTCTCTTTCTCCTTTTACCTCACCATGTTTCTTTCTCTTGTTAATTTACTGTAACAGAAGCAGCAGCAGGGTTTTCCTTGTCCATCAGTGAAGAGGTCCGAGCTATGCACCTCTGGGAACAGATGCATATTTACAATACCATTAGGAAGGCTCAGTCACCATGTTGGTTTGGACAGTTTGCACTCTGACAGCCCCAAACTAATCAAACAGCACTGCTTAAAGCTTCAAAACATGAGAATTTTCCAAGTTTTAACTAACCTGCAATTCCTGGTGAGGTTTTAAAAAAGGGGAGAAGAAGTAACCCTGAAAATGAAAAAATGCTTTGGAAATTTCTAATTATTAGAATCTGTGCATTACAAGGAATAAATGCTAACAATATGTAAGGTATAGCACAAAGAAGGATCACACAAAGGCATAATGAGGAATCACAAAAAGAAAGAGCAGTATCTTCTTACACATATATGAAGTCTTTCACTTTGAAAAAAATTACAGCCTACAGGTAAAACTCTACTAGCATTTGCTAGTATGAAATTAATTTTGACCTAGTTTTTTATGTTATATTATAATACATAATATGAAATCAAAAAGTCTAAATATAAAATTTTTATCCTCCCTTTTGAAGCACCGATACATTTCATTCTGACAACAGGAGGACATTTTGATATTTGTCAGAAGTTTTTGATTAGTTCTTCCACCATCCCAAAATGAAACTGGATGAACCTATCAAAACTTCAAGACAGATGAAAAATGTAATGATGTTATGATAAGTTCTCCAGAAGTGATACTGAACAGGCAGTTGATGAAGGCAGTATGTAACAGGAGAAACAGGAACACAGCCAGGATACCAGGTCTGGATTTCTAAGCCCTGCTACGGATCACTTTAACAAGTGATCTGGACCTCATTAGATATATCGCACTGACTATGTTTATATGTACTGCCTGGGATCAGATGATTTTATCTGCAAAATCAAAGAGAGTTACAGGTAAAGAAGATCCTGCCTCAGCTAAAGCTTGAAGTCTTTTTAGGGTAGAAGAGCCCAAAAGCACTACCCAGAGCTATAATAAAGTTAAAGCAGCAATGCAGTCATAAAGCTCTGTACTTGACGTGTATATGCAACAGGCAGGTGCCACCCTTAATCTGCATTTCCCATAAAGGAGCACCAGGTTGTATTACATAGGTGGGCTTAACCTAAGGAGGATCATCATCTGACAACAGAAGAATGGATGAGGAGAGTATATAAAACAATAAGAACAGCATAAAAAAGTCCAGAAACAAAAAGGACATTGAGAAAAAACTGTAATCCTACCAATAAATGGTAGCTGGGGTACAGGGTAAATGGTGTAGATTCTTTTTTTCACCGGTGATAGTAGTTACAGTGGTTCTACTAAGCTTTTGGTACGGTATTTCTTTGGTAAGTCAAGGTACTCTTTTTTTTTTGATAAATAATGTGGGAAAAAGAACGCTTTCTATGGGCAAAAAAAGGGTATTAAAAGGAATATTTTCCCATAAACATTCCACAGAACAATAGGAACTTGATATCAGCATCTTCAGGATCCAGTGCTTCACATGGTAGCATTACAAACACAAAATAGAGAATGTATACAGCACTACTGAACATACTCCTGGCCCAGTCCACATTCCCATTACATCGGCTCTCCTCAGTTTCAACTGCATGTTCATATGACCTCAAGCAGACCAACAGCTCCTCTCAGATAGACTTTCTTTAGAGGGACAACTCATTTTACCTCCCAAATTGCTTCCAGTCCCTGAGAGTCTGGTGAGCCTTCCCTGCTCTGAGTTGAAATTCCTTTGCATCTCAGATGGAGACTCCTAAAACGGAGATAACAGGCAGTCCTTCTAGCACAGGGCACAAATACACCACATTCCAGTTTTACAGCCAGACTTCTCTCTTCTCTGCTCCACTCTCTGCATCCCAGTTACACAGTGAGACCCATCTCTGGGCTTTGGTACACTGAGGTGCATGATTTCCACCTCCAGCAATTAAAGTGCAATGAAAAAACAGCAGCCACAACAACTCCACACCAAGATTTGAGACCATCTGTTACTTCCCTGTTAGTGTACTCTTTCTACAGTGACCAGTCTACTTCATACCAACAGCGTGGTATGCATCTGTTAAGGAAATATTTTACTGCACAGGCTCTAGATGGATTTCTGACATTGGGAAAAGATGCAAGGAAAGCCAAAATAAACACTGGCTAGATTATTTTAAGATGTCTCTCTTACTCAAGCACATGTAAATAAATCTCACTCAAGACAGAAGAAGGTGGAGTTACACTGGGGAATGCCTTTGGCTGGTCTTGGTAAGGCTGCTAGGAATAAGTAGAATGTTTCAATTCAACTATTTTTTAATGACCTGTGCCTTCACTCCACCCTTCACTTTTCCTAGGATGGTATTGAGCTACTACATGCAGTGCAGCAGCAGAGAAAGGAAGGATTTGTTTACAATACATTTGAAAAAAAGGCACCAGCACTGCTGTGTGTCAATACTCACCCGAATGTGCCCATTTGATATTTTACTGACAGAACTGAAAATATGTTTGAATTTCAAACTTGTCGAGATGGCTAGGATGCAGGGATTATTTTCCCCTGAGGGCAGATAAACAAGACGGATGGGCTAAACTCCGAATCGCCTAATGATCAAAATGCAAGGTAAGCTGTCATAGAGAGGGCTCTTCTCATCCTTGCTGACAGCATGAATTCTGCTGAATTATTTCTAGTCTTTCTGATTAATGGGCATAGTGACTAATTAGTTCATGAATCTTGCTCACAAACGGCACTTTGATAGCTGCCTAATGTTCGCTTTGAGAGAAAGACCCCACCAATGTCAGATGGAGATGTGCTCTCCAACAAAACCTGTCCCTGGACAATCCCACAACTGGCAGTGGGTGCGTAGATGCAGCCTGGCCTTTATGGTGGAGTTGCAGCCCTGGTTTGGGCCTCAAATCCACGCTGCCCCACTAGGCAGGGGTAAGTGGGGCAGAACCCAGCCTTTCTCTCCAGTCTGAGAGCTGCCATGCCACTGGCCCTGGGCTACTCCTGTGACTGCAGCGAGGAGCAAACACACTTCCTCATGTACAGAATCAGCCAGGACTGTAACATCCTCTCTCGCAAAGGGTGAGATCACTGCATCCTGGAAGAAACAAAATGTGGTGCTAGGAGCACCCTTGAGCTGTATGCTGCTGCTCCATGTCATATCGCTGCTTCCAGAGGGAATTAGCCCAACCAGTGGTCATCAGTGAAGAGGGCAGGGAGAACAACTAGTATGACCTCTAGCAGCACCATATTGCCCTCAGAGAACAACGAAGCACACACATCATGCCCAGACAAGTTTCTACTTGTAAAACCACCCAAAACATTCTTCATTGCACCAGAAGTAAGAAGGGTTCCCTGGCTAATACTTCGGAGAATACCTTATTAAAAGGAGAACTATTCGACCATCCCATTACTCCCAGTTTCTGCTTTCTTCCTTGCCTTTAAGAGCAGTGGAACCAGTCCTCTCTGTCACTACATCAGCGAGTCTTACATGAGTTTTTAGATCCCACTGTTCTCTATAAATGCTCCCAGCTACCAAATGAGGGGGTCAGGGCCTGCACCTACAGTACAAGACACATAGGCTTTGGCTTTATAGTTCTTCTGAGATACCAGTGATGTATTAGCACTTCATCTTAACCTGTCACTACAATTGGGGATTTTGTCTGCTTTTGTCCAGCTCAAAGACTGAACTGCTAGAGTAAGCAGAACTTGCTCTACTATGACTAGGAACATGCAGTATCTTGTTTGTTGGCCTGATGAACACTATTTCTCCTGAAAACAGAGGGAAGATAGCATAAAATCCTATGCAATTAATTGGCTTTCTCTGATTAACACTAAGTGTATTGAAACTGGTTATGCAAAATGGAAAGGCCAAACCTTCTGCCTTTTCTCACCCTTGCGGTCCAGGATCAACATGCTTAATCCGTCTATAATTGAGGCCAAGCAGTGATCTCCCTTCTTCAGGAGAATAAAACACTGTTATGTTTTGTTATTAAGTCACAGACTTCCCACTTGTCTCTCCCTCAATTAACATAAGAGCAGATTGTCACTTGGGAGAGGTTTGCATCCCACAGTGCTGCTTCTCCATGAGGTTCTCCATCTGAGGACTTGTCTGCTGGAGACCACTGCAATGGTAGCTCCTGCCAAGAAAGACAATTGCATGCTGTGAGGATACAGACTATCCTGAACCATAACTTCGTATTCAGACAAGCATCTGTAAGTCTGCTAAGCCATTGGAAGACTTTTTTTTACCACCTTACCGCAAGTCGACTATTATCTAAGCCAAGATTAGCACCACTGAGATGGGAGGTCCATTCACCATTCAAAGGGTAAGCACAAAAAATTCTCCAGCTGACACATAACTTGATCCCTCCTCTTTTCTGCTTAAATGAAAAAATGCATACCTAGCCTCATCCACAAAGACTGCCACTGAGTACATGACTGGCAAAATTCAGCCCCCAAAACAGCCTATATGACAGTGATCTTCTATGTTCATTACCTGAAGAAAAAGACAAAAATGTGCATGAACATTTAGTCCAGAATGTTCTTCAGCCCAAATATCAGCTCTGGAAAAAGAAAAAGAAATTATAATAGCTGTTCAACCTCCACTACAATTATCCTACCAGTTGTTGCTTTTGCTTTTTTTTTTGCTGTGGTAGCTCAGTGCAACTGAGTAGCTGGGTCAGGTTTTGATACCGAATTTCGTGCAAGTTAACTTCCTCTTTGTGGTCAGCAAGTCCTCCTGGTTCCTACCTATGGCACGCAAACACTGCTGGAAGGAACCATTCTGACAGCCCAGAGAGAGATAACATCCATTCTAGGCAAATAACTAGGTAAGTCCAGGTGATTTATGAAAACAGCAGCCTTTGCGAAAAGTCTGGAGCCCTTCTATTAGCTAGATGTCAGCATATCTGCACTTACAAAATGTCATAGCAAAACTCAAACCAAAGGTGCTTTCAAGCATTTGAATCTGGCTAGGTAACTCTGCAAGCATGCTGAAGAGGCGTTTTGGTGTGAAAAAACTCTACTGCAGCTGAGAGAATTAGAGACTGGTAGAGATATGCATTATTCAGCTCAGTTCTGTTCCGATGACTTGTTCAGCTCGGCGGCTGCATTGCAAAAGGTAAACAGGTTTCTACCCATAATCTTGTTGTCTCTGAGCAGCAATCCATCTGTCTCTCATTTACAGTATCGTCTAGTGGTGTGTCTTCTTACCCAGGTGACAACCCCTTCAGATACTATTTTAATACCATTGAAGACAGACAAAACCCCAGATTTGCCTAAGCAAATTTAAAAGAGCTATTTAAAGATAAAGATGTAGCAAAGCTGAAGTTAATACAGTAAAGATTTCTCAGGAGGGTTCTTAAACGGAGAAATTACTGAGAAAGAAAATAATTCACCAGAAAGCTCTACCAAATAAAATGAAGTATAGCAGCTTCTAGCTAGGACGCTATAGTAAGGGATATATGCTTATAAAGGTATCTTAGTAAATTTCATTCCTGAGAGGCTTCAGTCTACTAGAGACAGATTTAAGCTTGACGCTAGTCTTTGATAAAAATATCTAATGCTCAATTTAGAAACTTCTTAGGAGCCTGAAGCTTGTGCTGTTTTTCAGCACCTAGAAGACAGAGAAGTCATACCTCATGGGATAAAGATGCTGAGAAACAGGCAGCAGGACAATGGCTGGAAATTCAAAAGGCTGGGGTGCCATGATCTGGGAATCTAAGTACCGTGTAGGGATTTTGCGTACAGCAAAATCTGTTATGAAAATCTGCCCTCTCTTTAAAGAGATAATACCCATGCCATTCAGACAGAGTTCCCCTGCACAAAGAAATGGCTATTGTGAACCAGTTTTTCAAGTTTAACAAATAGATCACCTCCTGAGGCCAAATGGATTGTCTTGTTAACTAACCAAGAGTCTCCTTGACAAAGAGGACCTATAGCTATAAAACAAGGTGGTTCTCAGTGGCCATTTGAAATTAAGGGTAAAAAGACAGAAGCAAAAACTGACTTCAGGAATGTGAGGAGACTTCAGACTCCGGAGAAGCAGGCATGTGCCAGGATATTGACGAAGAAGAAAGATCCTAGACTGATTAAAAAGGTCTGATCAAAGCCCAAAGAACACTCAGAGCAATGCCAAAAGTGAAGCAAGGTTAAGCGTATGCAGATGTTTCACTGTTCAGTCTCAATCTGTACATGACCTCTTGGACTATATGAAGTTGAGAGTAAGTGTGCCTAAAAGGCTTTGTGATGCCTACTTGTTACATGCTTGGAAAGGTAAAGAGTAAATCAAAAACACATGCAAAGGCAGAGCACTTGGACAGAACATGCTTAAACAACATAGGTGTCTCCAGATGCCAGCCCTGGTCCAAAAGCAGCTGGGGGTCCTGGCCCTATACCTGAGCATTGAGGGGACAGATTGCCTGTATGAAGAAAGCAGTACAAAAAAAAAAAGAAGACTCTACAGCCCAGTGAAAATGAGGAAAACTTCATAACACACTGCACATGGCTGGTGTAACTTAAAGACAGCAAAACCATTTTGTGGCTAGCAGCTCGGAGTCCAGAAGGGACACCAGGCTCAGGGACAACAGTCTGGCTTGAAAAGGACACCCTATCCTCATTAACTGCTGGATCCTTGCAACCCAGCACACGTGGTACAAAATCTCACTGGGAGTAGGTGCACTGCATTTAGTGGAGCCGTGCTCCTCTGCCATGTAGTCTCCCACCGACAGAGCATTCCTACACTCCCTTATTTTCACTGGTAAAACTTCTCACAGAGCAGAGTCAAGATCATGAGCAGAGTTCAGAGACTGTGTCCTTGGTCTCCACAGCCCCAGGTATCTAGCAGATTGTCTGGTTCTCCAAAACCTTATTTCTCAAGTGAGTCCTCCACACCCACAGGGACACTCCCCACCTGCACGGCAGAACCCCCTGCAGAGCGAACATGTAGATGGGCAAAATACTGCCTCAGCCCTCAGGCTCCTTCTGCCCAGTACCCTTCTCTGACCTCTTCACCACTGCCACACACAAACAGTGCAGGGATCAACATGCAACCATGTTTAAAACTCTTCACCAGGAACCCTGTGAATTTTTCTCTTTGAAAAGCTAGATAACTGCACACAATGAGTACTAACCACATCACTTAAGGTACTTCTGGAAGATAGCAAAGTAATAAAGGATAGCATGAAAAAAAAAAAAGTAGGGCAAACCTGTCCTGGTTTCCTGTCCTTCATCTGTCTTGTCTCTGTTGAATGCAAGCTCTAAGGTACAAAAGATGTCCAACAGTCTCTATCTGTACAGGTAAAGACACAGCAGGGTGAAATCAGGGTGAAATTTCAATCTGAGCCTCTGGGCGTTCCAGCAAGACAAGCAGTCCATACCAAATGATAAATACATGAAACAACAATTTTTATTTCCACAGAAATCTCATGGAAAGGGAATACTTTGAAAGCTCCATATGCATTCAGTTCTTCGTGTTAATAACTCACCTACTGTTAACTTCCTTCACTATAAAAACATTAAAATGAATTGGAAAAAACAGCTAGATGGGTCATGTTAAGGTGCACAGCATGTGAGATAATGGTAATACAGAAACGAGCCAAGACAATGAAAAAGACTACATCAGCTTCTGTCAAGCTTAAACCATCACAAAATCACTCAATTTTCAGAAGACAGGTCAGCATTCTTTCAAAAAGTAGGTCTTTTAAAAAGACTTCAAGTATTTTTACACCAAGATCCCCTCACATCAGTAACCTCTTCAGAAAATATTTTAGACCTCTCATTTTTTGTTCTTCTATTGTGCCAGAACTAAGGAGAAGACCTGAAGCATCTTCTATTAATACACAGCCTCGGGATTATTTTTACTTATAGACAACTATTTTTGGAAAGCTTTATGCAATACTTAGGACAGGTCATTATTTGTAAGCATTTATCTGCAGTTTGTTCTAAGTATATACCAAGGACAGACAGCTCTTAATATTTACTAACCAAAGAATTGTCTTCCTATAAAAAGTTGCAAAAACCTCCAGAAGGTGTGGCAGAGGACAAAACCTTTACTGAAATGTGGGTCAGAAATCATGGAGAGAGATTTTTTTTGTTTTTGTTTTTGTTTTCCTGGTCAAAAGTAGGAGGATAGAATTGGTGCACAGTAGAAAAGTGTTCTAGGAGAAGCAGATCAGAGTCTCCCACATTGGATATCCCACCACTTGGAGTCATTACAGGAAGCTATCTGTACGGCTACACTTTCTAGCAGCCATTTATGAATCAAACCTGAGTCAGGAATCATGAGACAATACTCTCTGACCAGTCCTGTGCATGAGGGCAAACTAAATAACATTCCAGATTGTAAGAGGGGGACCTAATGAAGCAAAAAAAAAAAAGGAGAAACATTTGCAACAAAATTCTTTCTTCAAACTGCCTTAATCCAAAACACATTTGTCTCTTAGGAAGGCTTCACGAGACACTATTGCAGCTTGAAGCCAAGCCAAATACAGCAAGAGAAGCCATTGAGTTGTATACCATGGTCCACCTATCCAAAAGGAAGGAATAAAACCCATGCTGAGTTTGTTTTGACCAGACACAAGTTAAATGTAGTCTAAAACCGTACCACTCTGGCAGTTAGACTTGAGACAGGAAAACCTCACACCTTAAATATTGGTTCCAGCCCAGACCAAATTGCAGCTGGTGAAGAAGCTGTGCCATTTACTGTCTGTTTGGCGAAGCAGGTTGGAGACCTCCACCTCACTCCTTTTGTCTTGCTTGGTCAGGAGGTCTGCATCCTGGAGAGGAGGTTCCAGCCTCGGTGGTGCCAGCACCAAGCCCCAGCTGAATAGGCTGCTGGAAAGTGTCCTGGCGGGGAGAGGTGAAGGCAGTGGCAGCATCTCTGCCTCTTCAGCAAATCAGCAGGCAGCTTAGGTCTCCAGCAGCACTCAGCTAAAGATTCTTATCAGAAGAAAAAAAAAGTTGAGGGTGGGATTTCTCTTGTTGTTGTAGGTTGTTTGTTTATTTTGTTGTTGTTGTTGTTTGTTTTTCAGCTTGCTAAGAAATGGTTCCAAATTGCCGTGATAAAAAACTCAGTGTCTTTGGATATAGTTAGAAGCAGGCTTGTACAATTCAGCTGTGATCATATCTTCTTCTGTGTGCCTATTAAAGAAAAAAATACATGGGAGATTGCTGTACTTGCAGAACGAAAGTTAAAAAAAAATCACGTATGTGTATAAAATACAGAACATATCATCTATGTATAATTTTTATTTACATACAATGTGTTACTAAGCAACAATGAGAAAAAAAACTTTTAAATGCAAATATCCTAAACCGCAGACAACCAAGGTTTTCCTCATGTCTAATTCTTAAATAAAGCATTTCAGAACATGATTGAGGTATAATATCTTCTCTCTCTAAGGCTGTGTATTAAATTCCTCACTGGCAAAGGAATTTTTATGGAAGGTTAATGCTTCCTGTAACATTTATCCTGGATACTGTGGCTTCTCAAATAATTTTGTGGGCTTTATTTCCTGCACTGTTATAAAGCTTTATCTTCACTGTAATAGCTTTACAAATACCACATCTTCTGCCAATACAAAGGCAGCAGTTATTTCTCAGTCCCACCACACAGGTTAATTAAACACAAAAAACAAGTTAAAGCAATATGTAGAGTGGACATAAAATCTAGAAAGCAAAGAATCACCAAGCTGAGGTTGCCGTAGCCAATGCTACATTGACTTACACAGTCAAAACCCTGTTCCCTGTTACATCGATTAAATCTAGAGCGACCACCTTTCAGCCTGGGACCTACTGCCCTCTCACGCTCCACAAAACAGGTATTTGCTCACCTGCACTGATGAGCGGCACACTGGCACGAAACAAAAATGCAGCAGCTGGGGGCTCTCCAGCCTCCGCAGAGTCACCAGACATGTACTGGGAGAAGTTCCTCACCAGAAAACAGGTGGAATGGCAAAATAATATCAACTGCACTAATTGGGGATTCAGTTGTTGTGTAAAATGAGTGCAGCTGGCATGCTGAGGTGTCAGACAGGGCTGTAGCAGAATAGCAACTAGGAGTAGCGTGTAAAACGTAGCAAGAAACGCACACACAACTTCATCTTGTACCCTCATGCTAGCTGCTATTTGGAGTTAGGTGGATTTTTAAGCATACTGCCATTTTAGCAGGCAGAGCTACAGACTCCAGCTGGCCATTATCTGTGACATCTGATGAGACACAGACCCCTGTGAAGCCCTGCTCCACAACACAGCTACCCCAGTACTGCACACCTCGCCAGACACTACGGAGCAATGCTGTGGGGAGGGCACGCATGACACAGGCAGTGATGAACGAATGCAGCCACACAGGCATTCTTGTCGTGTGGACAGAAGAGCTTTGTAAGAACCTGCTTGGCATGTTTTTATAAAATAAATTGAAAAAAAAGGAAATTCATGTAAAATAGCACATATGCATGCAAAAGTGTGCCTTATAGCTGTCCTTCTTGGCTCTTTCCGCACACATTCAGCTGTAGCATCAGTACAGTGACTATGCCAGTACTCTCTCCTTCAAAGCTGCTAGCATCCCCATTATGCCACCTTCATTCCAGTCCTGACAAGAGGCTCCACAGGTAGGACATCCTCCCTTCTCAAATCCATGTAATGGCAGCCACGTCTAAACATATCGTGCCACCACCAAGAAATGTTTCCAGAGGCAGGACCAGGGTCATACTGTGGTATGGGCTACGCATGAGCCAGATTAGCACCAATTCAGAGATGTGGGGAATCTGTCACAACTCTCCAATTCAACAAATATTCAACTGAAAATGCAAACATCAATTTAGGGATGGTATGGCTTAAACATGCTGGCTTATACATCAGCACAAACACATTTTTAAAAACACAGTTTAGGCAAATATTTATACAAAAATATATAAGGAAGGGGTCAACAGGGACCTCATGCAATTGGGGCAGGAGCAGTGGGTGGCCCTGCCCTAGCAGCAATGCCAGCCGGCGACTGGAGAAGGCCCCTCTGCTCAGCACCCATGGGGCCTGATCCAGGCTCTGCATCCGGTCTGGGGTCCCAGACAGGAGAGATGTTAACAAGCCGGAGGGGTTCAGTGAAGGCAAATGGGATAGTGGGGCTGGAGCACTCACCCTGACAGGAGGGTGTGTGGGGCCAGGGCTGGTTCAGCATGGGGCAGAGAAGGCTTAGGGGCACCTAACAGCACATCCCATTGCCTGCTGGGAGAGGACTGATGAAGTAGGGATGGGCTCCTCCCAGCAGTGCCAGGCAGGAGGACAAGAGACAGTGGCATTGGCTGACATTGGAGAGGTTCAAGCTGGAGATAGGGACACACTTCTTCCCCTGAGGATAGGCAGGGGAATGGAGCAGGTTGCCCAGAGAGGTTGTGTGTTGCCTCCTACCCTTGGAGGTTTTCAAGACCGAACAGGATAAAAAAGTGATCTGCTATGATCTCATGGCTGAGACTGCTTTGAGCAGGAAGTTGGGCTACAGACCTCCTGAGGTCCCTTCCAAACTAAATTATCTTGTGATCTTTCATTAGAAATAGAAATACAAATGTACAAATATATATTATAGTGTATAACTGTAGATGCACACAAATACCTATGTCTATGCATGCACGAGCAATTCTGACCTGGAATAAAATGCCATCTGCTCCAGCTACCACTAAGGATGTCACTGTGTAGATTTTGGTTTTTCTTTGCTTATTTTTATAGGCATTGCAAGAGATGCTGGTTTTGAAAGATATTTGATATTAAAAATTACCTTCCTTCTTTCAGTTCAGATATTTATGTTCTCCTGTTTCTACAAAGATTTTTCGTACAGTTTGGGGGACTTTGGAAGACAGGCTAAAGTAAGTGAGGAGAGTACAGAAATGTATGTGTCCTTAGTTACTAGTAAGTCATGACTGACTACCAGCACAGAAATATGGGATGCACTGGGTTCTCATATATTGCTAGAATGCTCACATACAGGATACACAGCTACTATTGTCCTTTCAGAAACACAAGTAAAATAAAATGCAAGTATCACTGAGGTACAATATCAGAACAGATCCTCAGGTCATTAGGTGAAAAAAAAAAAATATGTCAGTTAACATTTCTTTACAATTAATGCCTATTATCAGTAAAGGTTTTAATAATAATAATAATAGTAGAGCACATCCAACAAAATCTTGAGCAAAACAACTACTCAGTTACACTGACACTGTCCAATAGAAGTCTTGACTCAGAGCAGAATTAGCCCCACTCTGTCTAAACCTGTCATAAAAGTGGAATCATTGCACCCTACGTGCAATTGGATTTGATGACAAACCTTGCAGTCCCTTGTCTTCCTTATTTTTCCTGTTGTTGGAGGTTTCTGAATAGCATCACTACAGTGCAGGTTAGAAGGTGACTCACTGGACCAATGGCCAAGAAAGGAGATGTTGCTTCTCATCAGGTTGCATTCCTAAAATTCACCACATTTCAAGCAGCTTTACCCTCATATTTAAAATAAATAAATAAATAAATAAATATACTTTTGTTGGAAGGGGCTAATGAACAAAAAACAAGTCTTCTCCATCATTTTGTGAAAAATCTCCACTGGCATAAGATGTGGAAGTTTGGTTTAATCCTGAGTTTCTTTTATATCAAGACTTCACTCTGGGAAGAGCCTAGTTTTGACCATGTTTCCACAAACACTACAGCAACCTGGGCTGATCTAGGTTAAATATGAAGAGGGTCATTGTTTTAAAAGTAAAATGACACAGTGCAACCATGAGTAATGCCATGTATAGCACCACTGAAGTAGTACAAATGAGCGAACAGTAGGACAAACAGGTGCTTGGTAATGGGTGTTGCAATCTGTCTCCTTCAGCAGTACTGAAGACCTGAGGTAAAGGAGGAGGGGGCACCTACCAGGGTTGCTACAAAGTCGGCTTTACTGCTACTGCCTTTATGACAACAATATAAAGTAACTCCCACAACACAGTGAAGATAAGCTCTTTAAAGAAAATATAAAAGCATTAGCTTGGCAATTCATCCGAACCTCATCATGCATCGTAGACATTTTTGAAGTTTAACAAAGAAAAGCACATCATTAAAGAATACTGCTCTATCACCATTCTTATGCAAATCCTTTCAGATAGTTGGGTGGAAAATTCCATCTAACACGCAGTGAGAAATAAATGTTGCAGGGTGGAAATTTCAGCTATACCAAGTGCATCTATCACTTGTATAATCCAAACTACTGTATGTGCCCTGACTACAGAATTAGTATTGATCCATTCACCATGTAAACATCAAGTACTTTCTATTATTACTTGAAATAGCATGCTATCACAATTTCTATTTCCTCCCTCTATCTTAAATAGAAGTATTGCACATTAGCTCTTCCCTTCATGTACTTTTTTGCACAGCTATCTAACTACAGTGTTCAAGGCTATGCTGGGTTTCCTGCAGACATCTGCAGTATTACCATCAAAGTACTTTATTTTCAAGTCATCTGTGATGGAAGGCAATACAACTCTCATTTACACTGAAACCTGTTACTGTGGTTTCTCTTGGTAAAACACACAGAGTCCTTTGTTTTAAGATTTCTGTTGTGACTACCATTATGGACTACATCAAACAGATTTCCCAAATGTTACTTATACATCTCTCATGAGTACCGCTAAGATAAGAGTGGACTGCAAGAGTCTAGATAGCCATGTCACCTGAGCGCATACAAGTCAAAAAAAAGTCATGATTTCCATCTCATCTGTCTCAACAAAAAAGCTGATGTGGCTAAAACCCAGCTTTGGAAAGTGCTGGGAGATGCTCAGAAGCATAATATGTTTCACCTGTTAGAATCTCTCTTTGTCTCCAAGAACGGTGAAAAATTTAAAATGTAAAGATAAAATTTTAGACGTGACAGTTGGTCCTAAAATCTGGGGACTTCAGCATACCAGCGGCGCTGTCTTAGAGCTGTGTGGCACTGGCTGCACATTGGCTGTTTCTGCAGTATGCCACAAACCACGCACTTTGCATTCTGGGTGCTGGGTCACACCACCAGCAACATGTTGCTTAATATTCAGTGCAAAAGGATTTGTCTTCAGCCCATACAGCTGCTACAGTCAGAGCAGAATTTGATTCAAAGGTAATTTATGGATTGCAACTGAGACTCCTTCCCAAAAGATTGAGCGAACTTTGGTGCCCTCATCTTACTTCAGCCTCAGTGGAAGCTGGGTCCCCAGTGCTCTTAATGGTTTGAAAATCCCTGTCTGCAGCTTCTGAAAACATTCACACTTCCCTCCCTCTGATATGTATTGGTGTCCCCATGTATAAATAATGCATCCTACTGAAACATCAGTCACAGTTCAAGCTACTGCAAAAACTGAAATGCTATGACACCCTATCCAGACAAAACCTACAAGAACTACAGTCCTTCCAGATAGCTGCAAAGAAAGCACAGTCTGTAGGCCAACAAGGAGGCATTACAGCTGAAAACATTTCATTGATAATGCCCTGCTGACTCCTTTCTGGATCCATTGATTCGAGTCCCTGTCTGAGCTCAAACACTGTGCGTCAGATGGCTGAGATCATGTCTCCATGGCAGCCAGAACCCAAGCCATTTAAAGCTTTAAATGTCAAAGGAGACTTTGTGGACTGCATCAGAGAGTCCTGCAGCCTCCATGAAGAACAGCCACACATTGGCCAGAGCAAACCCCAATGCCTTCATTTACCTCTCTAAAATAAGAGTGGTGATAAAGACCTTGTGTAGTGCTTCCAAAAAGGTCCACTGAGGAAGGTGTGTCAGGGAGGGGACGTGGCATATGCAAAAGCCAGTGACCTCCTCTGCTTTATGGATGCAAGAAATGGTATGGTCTGCTGCGCCAGTCAAAAGTACTGGGCAGCTGTCCCTGATCACAAAGAGTGCAAATGTCTTGAGCCATGGCTGTGTGCACCTTCTGCACTGGGTGATCTTCTATCCCATGTAGACAAAAGAAACAGAGACCATTTGTTCAGGATTGCTTTTTAGACAGGGCTGTGCTTCCCTGCTCCCCATGACAGCAGCACAAGTCCACAAAGCATCCAAGAGAGATGAGTTTTCAACCTACCACACAATCATGCTGTGGGCTATCAAAAAACACACTTTTTCATCTCCCTAAATGCAAAAAGACCAGAAGGCCTAATAATCTAATAAGCACACTGCTTGCAAAGCTCATCACTCCTGAAGAAGATGCTGAAGATGCCAGGACTCCTTATCTCCAAGAGAACAACAGTGCACCTTCTAGATTTCCCTCTGACAGGTCAGTACAATAAGGCCTCAAGCCTCAGAGCTCACAGTGGTCCTTCTCACCACATTTCAGATGCAGGCTACCTGATTCCGCAGCGCACTGGCATGTCAGCTGTAATCAAAATTCCAGCAACTCTGAGTCCACAAACATCTGGGCAATTTCAAGCCATGTAAAAGTGATGGAAGAAAGTAAAGGCTAAACAGGACCAAAGAGGAGGAGGAGAAGGAGGAGGAGGATGTTGAGGAGGAGGAGAAGGAGGAGGAGGAGGACTCACAGCCTGTAGGTGCTCATGCACCTCCCCTTATGGGCTCATTTTCCTCAGCAGGCCTGCAGCCCCTCCTGAGAGACCTGCTTAGGAAATAAAGGAGCCAAACTGTACATGAACATGACTCAGACATCATTCTTTTCAACTTCAGTAGAATGGCAGTGATTTATGCCAGTTTATAATCTGACCACTGGGTGTTGGGGTGCTGGGGGGGGAGGCCCTTCCACCAAAACAAGAAGGCAATAAGAAAGTCCTGTTTCGGGGCAAAGTATGTAAGCTTCAGAGTGAGATATGTTTTTTATTGTTTATAAAGCATCACGTAGATCTGTGGTCCCAAGCAACTGTTGATAGCCATCTTCTTAGTGTGATTCTTTTGATATGGCTAAAGCAAGAAAGAACCCTCTCTTCTCAGAGAAGCAAGTAAGCCAGATTGCTGGGATGCACCATGGATCGTCAGAGGCAAACCCAAACAGGAAGACAGCAGACTACTGCCAACACAATGTTCACACATCGACAGAAGCACCTCTCTTTCAGCTCCCAGCTTCCCAGTTGTATCTCAAGACCAACACAAACAAGAGGTCCTCCAGTAGTTTCACCAGGCCCTGTCTGAGCTCTCCTTCTGCTGGGAATTTTAGATGTAAGCACAATACCAGTATCACATGCTTTGTCAACCAGTCATAGCTGTAGGGCTGCTGCAGCAATCAGTGACCAAAGTCACAGGGAGGAAGGTGTTGAAAACAAAATTGACAACCTAATAGTAGCACTCTGAGGAGTGAGGGAGCTCAAATGCTCTAAAAAAGTGAGGGTGAGATTGTCAGGCACATTGAAATGCATTGGTAGCTGGGCAAGTAAATCCCTTTAGGCTTCCTGAAAATCCCAGTCTTCGGGAAAATGTTTGCAACCACATCATGGAAGGAGCTGGAAATGAAGAGGCCACTGGAAGAGAAAAGCAAAGAAACAGAAGATGTGTAAGGGAGATGCAGGGGCTAAATGATTCACGAACTTAAAGACCACAGATCATAGAATCATAGAATAATAGAATGGCTTGAGTTGGAAGGGACCTTAAAGATCACCTAGTTCCAACCTCCCTGCCATGGGCAGGGATGCCACCCACTAGATCAGGATGCCTAAAGCCCTATCCAACCTGTCCTTGAACACCTCCAGGGATGGGGCATCCACAACTTCTCTGGGCAACCTGTTCCAGTGCCTCACCATCCTCATAGTAAAGAATTTCCTCCTAATATCCGATCTAAACCTCCCTGTTTTCAGTTTAAAACCATTCCCCCTTGTCCTTTCAGTATCTGCCCGTGTAAAGAGTCCTCTCCACCTTTTTTATAAGCCCCTTTCAAATACTGAAAGGCCACAATGAGGTCTCCCTGGAGCCTTCTCTTTTGCAGGCTGAACATCCCCAGCTCTCTCAGCCTTTCTTCACAGGAGAGGTGCTCCAGCCCTCTGATCATCTTTGTGGCCCTCCCCCCGACCCGCTCTAACAGGTCCGCATCTTTCTTGTGCTGGTGGCCCCCG
>VXAL01001020.1:862-26256 GCA_013399475.1 Chauna torquata | reverse complement strand
TTGAAGGGCTTTTCCAACCTAGACCATGCTATAATTTTAAGTGATGTTTTATTTGGTGATGAACTTCAGAGCTGTCTTCTGCTGCAACATAATTGCTTTGTACTAAATACAGAATCTGCCCAAATATACCAGACTTTTTATCTCTGTGTGTTTTCTGGTGCACTAATTTCCTAGTATTAAACAAGGATCCAAATCCCGGCTTGCTGTGGATTAAGGACAGTAGTTGTATATATGCATCCCGCATCCGTGCATTTAAAATAATGTGTTATGGCAGATGTCCAAGTAGGAGACATCAGTTCTCTAATCTGTTTGTAACTGTAATTATTTTTTTTTCTTTGGAGTGTAGGACAAAAGTGGAAAGGAAACCATCACGACTAAACCAACACCTAAGGATGAAAGAAAACCCAAGGATCCTAAAACGGTAGAAACATATTTTAATGTGGACAGTCAGGGTTAACACACACTATAATTGTGAAAGATGAGCAGCTGGAATTTGGATTCATATTACATGATATTACTCTGGGGACAATTTTGCAGCAATATGTCCAATTTGATCCATTTATGTAAGTATGCACATAAGAGAAAAGCACCTGTCTATTTTGAGGGGTATTTTGTATAAATGGGGACTAAAAAGATTTATATTTTGAAGCAAATGTATTCTTCTACAGGGGTGCTCAGTGTATGTTCCACAGAATCCTTATTCCTGTATTTGCTCATCTAAAACTCGGACTCTGTTATACCTGCCTCTGGATCGCTATCACTTCTCTCATTTATCTCTTTACTCTGCAGTGGCTTCTCACCTCTTTCCATTTCTTGGATCTTTTTGATTTCAAAAACCCCATGTTCTGCGCTTATCACAACAGATGCTCCCTGTGTGTATAATAAGCATAAACAGAAAATGCTAATACTGGAGTATCTTGACAATTCTAAGTAACAGCATTCTGGAAGTGATTAGAATGTATTCCTTCAACTACATGTCCTTTAGTCA
This sequence comes from Chauna torquata, assembly GCA_013399475.1. Taxonomy (NCBI): domain Eukaryota; kingdom Metazoa; phylum Chordata; class Aves; order Anseriformes; family Anhimidae; genus Chauna; species Chauna torquata. Next base: position 25,268 of record VXAL01001020.1, on the reverse strand, counting down.
AGTTCTTGTAATAATTTATTTTAAAAAATGAATGAAAGGGTACATATATTTATAAGTATGCAGAATGAATCTAGTGGGAGAAGGAAAGCAGTTGTTTCTATACAAAAAAAAAAAGGATTTAGGTAAGGATAAAACATTTCACGTCAAGTTGTTCTTTTCACAGTATGTGCAGATAGAAGACTGAACTAGATGGTAACATCTGCTCTGGAAATTTTGGTTTTTTGCATTTTAAATGATGGGATTTTTGTTTACCATGAAATTGCTCTGCATTCCTTTTCTGTAGCAACAGAACTGTCTTGCAGTTTTCAATGTAAAATTATGAGTCTTTAACTCCTCTTCAGAAGGATATGTTGTTTTAACGTTCTGAGTAGTGACTGGATATCTAACGTGTAAAAGGATTTTGAGAAGTAGGGAATGAAGAGGTCAGCCACAGATCTCTTTATCTGAAATAAGGTTAAGTGACAGGGGAAAAATGAATATATACAATAGAAGTAACAAATACTTTTGCTAAACTCTGTATTTCAAGTGCAGGTCATATTTATGTCTGAATGGTGACTTCTGATGAGTATCTGTCACTTTTATTTTGGATTCTAGTTTAGTTTAGTTTCTTACTATCTCTTGCTTCTCTTGCTCTGTAGGCAAGGGGACAGTCCTCCAGCAGCAAATCTGAGAAGCAGAAAACAAGCTAAACGTTAACGTTACTAGGTGAGATTTCTTCTTATCTGTTCTCTGAGCTACCATAAAGATAACTCACACTAGTTACTAAAGCTAAATTTTTTAACAGTCTTAACTAAACACAAGATGTGGTTAGAGAAACTCTTAAAGAAAACACTTGGAATGACTTTGAACTTAAGTAGAGAATCCTATGCAGAAAAAGCCTTACTGTTTTTTTATCCTTTGTCCCTACAGCTGGTACAAAATTACTTTCTGTAGCTAAATTTCTTTAAGTTCATGTAATTTTAACTATTCTAAAGCATTGCATACTTCTTCCCTATTAAGACCTCCTACATAGAACTTATATAGACCAAGCGCAGGTCAACTGGTTGGTTGTATCTTCAGGACAGTGAGCTTATGTCATTATGTCTGCTCCAGGCAACAATGTCCAGAACATGCATTTTTGAGGAAAAAAAAAAAAAAAGAAGGGCCCACAGTTACACTGACAGGTGTAGCAGGTTTCGGTGTTCTGTTCTTGGCTTTCCTGGCACAAATACAGACTTGTTCTGTGCATGTTCCAGTGCCACTGTGTAGTTTCTATTTAGATTGATCAGACCTGTAATGTAAGTAATTAGAGTCTTTTATCATCATTAGTTCATTAAAATATTCATGTAACCACACTGTGATGCTTGATACAAGTGCTTTAGGCTAGAGGGTTTCATGGGGTGTGGAGGAGAGAGGTAAGGGCACATCCAGAGTGTGGCTCCGTCCACCTGAGTACCAGCCAGGAGGGTCCTGATTCCAGCCTTCTGAATCACCTGCAGAGGAGCTGCTGTGCTCTGACTGGAGATGCAGTTTTGACTCCCAAGAGCGTATCAGTAACTAGATGGAGCTAAATCCTGTGTGAAGATTTAGCAACTGACTTCAGATGGGGAAGACAAAGATGCATCATTGCTCCCTCCGTATCTGCAGTGAACCACTAGACTTACTGCAGTATCACTTTTGAAAAAATACCTTGTTTCTTTTGATATTTCTTCTTCCTGGATTTCCTTCTGTAACTAGGTGTTTGTTTCTGATTATCCTTCACAGACTTGTTTTGCAATTTTTTTCTCCAAGTTAACATTCTGATCTTTAACTCTCTTTTTTTTTTCCCCTCAGGATCTTGGCACATGATGTGAAGTGTCTTCTTTTTATTGGGGATAATTATTGCTGAAGAACAAAAGCTGGTGCAAAAAGCATGTAGCTATTCTAGGTGTTTTTTGTACAGTGGTATTTTCTGGACTTCTTTCATATTTTCTTTTTTTTTCAGTAGTAGATTAAGATTTTTTTTCTAGCCTTTCATTTTATTGTACTGATATACCTTGATTTTTTTTTTTAATTGTCTTCAGTTCTCAGAGGGAAAGGATGCTTTATATTTGTAAGAAATATATTTCAGAAATTAATAGCAATGCCAAAAAACATATGCACACCTTTGCACATAATCTCCACATAGTGCCTGTAAATCTCAGAAGAATTTGTATGTGCTAGCATTTTTAACATTGCAGTGAATGTATTAAGCATTCTGGAATATAATGAGCTTTGGTTATCATCAGCCCACCTCAGCCTGGCTGTATAGTCTTTTCTGAAGTCAGTTCTTTGTAAGAAACCACAGGTAAGCTGTGGGTATCTAAAGAATGAGAAACTGGTGATTAACTGCTTCATCAAGAGCATCTAATAATAAAACAGGTATTTTTTGATGATGCCTTAGCTGCAGTTAAAACAACAGCAAAACCACACCAGATAAGTCATGGACTTTTTTTTTTTTTTTTTTAATTTCCAATTGCATCTGTACTGCTCTTGTAATCTCAGGACTGAAAATCTGAATCTCCTGGACTGAAAAAATAAAAATCATTGTGTACCACTAACACCATTATCATCACAGAAAAGGGGGAAAAAAAAAAAAAAGTACATAAGCCTTAGCAAAGAGTAGAGAGAAATTCAGGTTGACAAGGTTGTTCTTGCTTCTCTTCCTCACGCTGTACCAGGGAATACAGAAATGGAACGGAAATTAATGCAGGAAGGAACATCGTCATATTCACCCAGACTTCAAGATAACAGGCAAGAGCAGGCACTCTCTAGTATGTCTGTTGCAGGTAGAGACTTTGGGACCTAGATATGCCAAGTTCTTGCATTTGTTTTCCTCTGTTTTCGTAACTTGCAAAACATCTTTTTGCACATGCTTACACATCTGCTGCTTCACCATTAACTTACAGAGGAAGGTCATACTAGGGCCAACATTTGTAATGATTCCAATATCTGATTCTAGTATGTAGTGTGGCAGACAGAGGTGGCTTTGAGACTTATGTTGGGGGATAATCAGAATTTTTACTGTACTTAACAGTCTGTACTGAGAACCTGTGTCACACTAATAAAGTTTTTATGAATGCACTGTGATGTTTGTAACTTTTTATTTACTACAGCTGTTACGTGAATAGCTACTGAAAGGCAAAAGAAAGCCCAGAAATAAAAAAAATAATAATAAAGCCTCCTAAAACTGAGTCTAACTTTTTAAAAAAAAGTCTGCAAAGTACTTGTCAGAGGTGCTTCATGAAGCCCCCCACAATCTGATCAAGATCCAGCTACAGTTTTCCCCCTTCCTTTTGTTTTCCAGTGCTACTTAGCAGCTAAATAGGGCCAAATTGGGCTTCAGGCCCAGAACACACAAGGAGTACACACAAGCATTTTAAGAAACAAAATGATTATTTTGCTGAAAAAAATCCAGTCAGAATTTGAGCCGCAATATATACAAATGATTAACAGTCATTCTCAAGAGACAGAATGAACACTTTGTTTTTATGAAGTTTGTGAACTCTGCCCAGCATCCTCGTAACTGTTAGGATCTTCTCTTGACCATGTACATAAGAATTTCACTATTATCTGCTTCTAGCTTTGTAAGCAAACTTTCTTCATGACACACACGTCTACATGTCTAAAACGATTACTAGTGTGTCACCTCATACAGCTCAATCAATAAAATTTACTGTGGGATAAATGACGTATCAACATACCTGTATGTGATACTCCCTTTGTTCTATAGAGAGGGCTGCAATGTATCTGGATATATGCTTGAAAATTCATGCTTCCTTGAGGCATCAATTTTTTTTTAATTGATTTAAAAAAAAAAAAAGGAAGGGGGCTGTGTTATGGGGAGGGCAGGGAATACTACTTAGTAATTTTTCCCACAGTTGAGAAACTGAAAAAAAAATCCCTGCAGCTGAAAATGAAGCAGTTAAAGCAGAAAACAGCAATGTTAATTACTGTCTACAGCAGCAAAAAAAATGCACGCAGAAATGAAGTACTTTATCTAGAATCATGTAAACAAATATTTTTTAATTTGTCTTTTCAGTTTGCTCTGAAAACTTTTTAAAATGAAGCAGCAGTCAACAATACCTGAAATACTGGGTGTCAACTCCTCCTCCTACTCATTACCAGTTACAGCAAGACTAGATAGTCATCCAGACGTCCCACCACAAAAGAAAGTATGTTTTGGTCAAGCTGTGTACCTGTCTATTACATCATGCAACAGTACAGCACTGTAGTAGCTTAGTGAAGTTCCACTGGCATTATAAGCCAAGAACTGAACATCAGGTATTCATCAGAAAGTAAAACTTGTAAATTATTCTGAATTACTGAGCTGAAAAAATTCCTAAGTTTTGGTACACATATTGCACAGCCTGTTAAGAATTCATGTTTCCTTAATGAGCTATGAGACACAAGATTCTTCATATGTAAATACATACAGCAAGCAAAAGGAAACTATTTTCTGCAACTTTGTGACAGAACTTTTGGCCTTCCATAGCAGAATTCAAAAGCCCTTCTGAACTCTGACAGTAGGTTTCCACTTCTTGGGCAGTATTACTTCTAGCAGAGAGAAAAGTGAACTAGGCACAGTCAAAAGCTTATAATTAGTTCCAGCTTATGCATTTTTCCCTAAGTCTTTTAGTCTTTGCTAAAGTTTCTGGCTGCTTCAGCCAGTGAGGAAACAGGGCAGAACAGCAGAGAAAATAAAAACTACACAATCACGTGAAGGACATGCTTGTCAGGGCAAAAAAAATCAAGTGATTTTAGGCACATACGGTAATTAGTTGGATTTTTTTTTTTTTTAATACTAGTATTGGAATTAAAGAGTTTCTGTAGGTAACCAGAGAGGAAGATTGGACACTACTGGGTATTAAAAACAAAAAACCCACCTCCCAGGATTTCAACTCATGTTTCTTAAGTAACTCTCCCTTCTTGGCACATAATATTCATCAGTGTATTCGCTCAGTAGTTAGCTTACAATCCTTATCATTACAAGTGAGTATCTATCTTCTTTTAAACATCAATGAGTACTTAACGGTAGTAGTTGCACTTCAATTAGATGTAAAAGGAATTATTAAAAGCAAAATTTGCAGCTAAAACAAACTGATTAATCATCTAAAATAAGATTCACTGACTTATTTTTTTGCACACAAAATGCATGCTCATTTCCTTAATGTTACCTAAAAATAAAAAAAACATTTTCAGTCAGCTGCAAAAGAAATAGTGCAGACTTACAGCTCCCTCTAGAGGAACTAATTTATAAAATTGAGCTCTCCCTCCAGCCCCAAATTTTCAGTGCATTACAATTATTTCCGACAAATATAAACAAGCTATCCAAGTTTACAGGTGATTCTTTTGCAGCCATGTTTTGATATCCTCAAAATTTCTATCCATCCATTGTATATTGTCCTCAATGGTTTCAATAGCTTGCTGGACACAGCGAAGCTGTGCACTTTTTCCCTCCAGTGAACCGAAGAATTCTTTCACCTGTTGAACAAAAAAAGTGAAAGGGCAGCTGATGAAGAGGCCGCAGAGTCGTATTTTCACAGGAAGAGCAGCAGGAAATTTGTGATATTTGACCTGGCATGACCACCTGACATGAAAAGTTATCTTAAAACGTTTCATAGGGGCTCAATCTCACAAACTGATGAAGATCACATTTAACAGATTAGAAAAAACAGTTGAAAGAGATGTAACATTTTGGGGGGTGCGGGGATTGGTGTGGAATCTGTCAAATTCTTGGTCATTCAACAAATGAATTGGTCGTTTAAGCTGTGAGCACCTGCACCCTGGACAGCAGTGTCTGTCTCAGCATATAGACTTCACCAGGGGGACTGCATCCTCTGCTCTGCCTGCTGGCTGCTCTGGCTGGTAACACCTTCACTGGAGGTCCAAGTGATGTCCCAGGCTATGAACTGAAACACCGTTCCTGCTAATATACGCAGGATACAAGATGGAAATAGTTGTACAAAGTACAAGAAAGTTACAAATAGGATACAAGGAAGAGAATTGCTGGATTTTCTCTATCTTTACACTTGCTGTCTGCCAATGAAGGTGTGTTCACAGAGACTCATGTAAGTCCTGCAGATCCCCACGGGAGATGCAGCCGCATTTCTGGGTAGGGCACAGAAACGTCCCAGCAGCCCGTGGCACTGGTCAACACACTATTGATATGTTGTCAGATTCCATTCAGATTTAAAATGAGGGTTCAGGACGAAGTACAAAACAATGTACTTCTCCCTATGTTCTTTCATTTTATATTTAATATGGTTCTGTTATTTCTGCCTGTGTTTTGCCCTAAACCAGGAAATCTTATGGATTTCAGCTTCTGAAAAGAAATTGTCAGGGATGCCCTTGTAGGACTTTGAATCTGCACCCTGACCAGTCTTGTTTTTTTTTTTTTTTTTTTGACACTGACAGAGACTGTGGAATTCGTGGACAAAATGATTTTCATGTATGACATCCAAGAGCATAGTGAATTTTCAATGGAGTACCAGATGTAGAGCACAGTATATTTATCACTGCCCTTCAGCATTTGCCCTTCAATCTGCTCAGTGAAAAGAGCTACTTTTGTTTTTTTCCTCAGTATTTTCCAAAGGAAAGCCGTGAGCGTTTTGGCATACACGTTCATACTCTGCATCCAAGTCCACTGCTTAAATAAAATCCATCTTTCTCCTTACCACTGGCTTAATGCTCTGCCTTGAGTAATCCAACTACATTGCTATAATCTTTTTGCTATAATCTTTTTCAAGGAAAACACAGGACAGATATTACTCTAATACTTCATAACTAGTCATGCTTTAAGATGTTAAAATTTAATCTAAAGTTTTGTTTCAGTTTAACTACAACTATTTTTTAAAACCAAAACAGCTAATCTGAATGGCTTACCTGTGCAAGCTGTGACCTTGTGGAGTACTGACTTGTCACTCCAGTGACAATTCCTGCTATGGAACTCGAACCGAGTTCAAATCTGGCAAAAAGAATAACCTATACTCAGAAAATGTGCAGTTTTGTAGAAAATAGTGTTTTAAAGTACAACTGGGCACAGGCAGCAGTAAAACAACTTAGGTTCCTTACTTTTCTACAACTTTCTCCCAATTTTCCTTTAAAAACGTCCAAGCAAGATGATAGCCAGATGGGTTTCTGGCAACAAACTCAATAATATGTGGAAGATCCTGAGTTTTTATGATGTCACCATGCAGACCTTGATCCATTAACCTAAGAATTAATAACAGAAACAGAAGTTGTTTAGACCAGTAGATAAAAATGACAAATGATTACTGTTTCAGTATTTGTTTATCTACCCCCAAACACACTTCTGCTCTTGTGTAACACACTACTCACCACTGAAGTTTGTCCTTATTTCTGGTGAAGCTGAGAGCTAGTTCAATTTTATCTTTCTCTACACTGAATGAGTGCTGTCTGTATTTACTAAGGAGGAAATCCCAACCTTCAGATGTTTGTGCTCCAACGGCATACACTGCTGTCTTCACATCTGCTGGCAAGCTACAACAAATTGAACATCAAGTTACTCTCCATGTCATATTTAGGAATGTATGCAGAAACATAACCAGGTCACCATCACGCATCAACTGGCATAACAGACAGCTTATTAAGAAATAATGGTCCTTCATGGGTACTAGAAAGTGATCCCTGTTGCTGGGAAGCAGTTAAATATATCAGCCTCTATGGCAGTATTGTTCCTACACTGGAAATGATTTCCAGAAATATTTGACTCATTCCTTTTCTTTTTCTTCCTTAGTTTGTATATTCCTTTCATGGCTATCTTGTATATAAGCACAGTCAGATACCAGTATGGTCTTCTTTGGCCAGCCCAGAACAACCTCTCAGAGACATGTCGGAGGGTGTTTTAGAGAGTTCTTATGTCATGACGAAAAGCACAAATTACGTGAAGTTCATGAACAGTAGCTACCTATTTTTACAGGGCAGTTTCCAGACACATAAAGGAGGGAATATATTTACATGTAATTTTCACTTTTCAGAACAGCTCTAATAAAACAAGTTCTGGAGTACCACATGATGTATGTGCTAGATTAGGTATATAATATTCACCAAAATGTGAAGGAAGTGGGAAGCTAAAGCATGAGATACAGAACTAAAAAGACTCAACTTCAGATTGCTGAAAGGACTGCAGTTTAGCTCTTTTTGTAAATTAACTCAACTATAATTAAACAGAGTATCAGAAAAGACAGCATTAGAAAAGACAGTATTATGTGCAAAACAGACCTCAAAGTTCCATTGGATTTCTGCCATTTCGAAAAATATTCTTCTGCTTTGTCCACACATGGCTGGTATCTGCGCACACATGCAAACAGCAGCAGGGACTGCCTAAGCATTCTCTCAGACAGGGAGCCTTCATCACTCCAAAACTGCTTGTCAATTAGGTCTTTAAACAGATTGACTATATACTCCTAAAATAAGGCAATAAAAAAAATATATGAAGGGCTTTTTACAGGGTACAGCAGAGTTATGAAGTTCTAGATACTTAAAATTTTACCTTTAATTGCTTTTCTGTATCATCCATATCCCTTTTCTCCATGAGCTTATATATAGGAATCAGCTCATTCATACCTTGCAGTACAGGCATAATTTGTGTTTCCCGTTTCAGGTATAAAGTTAAATCAAAAGCTTTAGAAATTGACATTTTTTTTATTCTAAGGAGTGGAAGAGAGGGGATAAAACAAGTGACAGTTAAACTCACAGGACAAACTTAAAAGCAAAATCCAAGACAAATGTTTTTTCAGAAAACTCTACAAATGGGAAAGCCTTAAAGGTATTCCCAAATCCCTTTTAACTTTGCTTTTAGAAGTCAAATGTGGCTGAGCAGCTACATAAGCTATGAAAACTAATATCTAATTTTGAACTAAGAAATGGACTGTAAGAGAATGTTAGTAGAAACATGCACTTTTTTCTCCATCCCATGGTTATCTCAGCACTGCCTCTCCCTCTTGTTTTCTCCTCACTGTTGCTTTTGCTCTACATAGCACATACAGAAGAAATCCAATCACTGTATTCATTTCCTCTGCCACACCTTTCTAGCTTGACATATAGATCCTTAATCTCTTGCAGTAAACCTCATAGCTACCATCCCAACTGGTTCTTCACTGTCTTTAATACATGCTGGCAGATGTAGAAGAAAACTTGAGATATCTCAATTATTTATTCCAAGGGAAAATGGAGAAAATGCAAGAGGACTTATTTCACTCTCTGTTAATTTTTTTATCCTTCTGTGAAACCTTTTTTCTGCTTCTTTGCCATGTCATCTCCCTGTATATATTCTCATTTTGTCCTTGCTCACCTGTCTCTCTGCTTCAAAATGCAAGTCAACCATCTTAAAATAAAGCATGTTTAACCCAATTTGCATCTCTAACCATCCCTTCTTCCCTAAGCTTACTGAACATACTAAGCAACCTTTCTCAGCTCCTTCTCAGCTTTAAACACCTTTCTTTTGCTGTCCAAATGAAAATCTTGCCCTGCTGACATCTCCTTGTGAGCTGCCACCTCAAATTCATATGATCGTCTTCCAGCTCTCCCTACCACCTTCTTTCTTGAACAGCGTAAACTCAGACCAGCAATTAATTCATTCGGTTACACACGTGTGCAATACACGTGTTGCAGATTCTGTTTGCAAAACACCTCTAAGGCACAGCTTTTTCTAATACATCCACAGAGCTAAGACTAACCATGGCTGTAATCATATCACGTTTTTCTACTGTAGTAGCCTTTTTTCTAGTTGACAAATGGCAGCAGTGTCTTTCCAGGTGCAAAAACACTACCCTAGTCCATCACTTTACACTGGCATCCTTCCACTAGTATGTCTGTATTGAACATGATGTATTTTTACTCTCCTTTCAAACCTGTTCACAGTTTCTCATCTGTGAAAGTTCATGCTGAGAATTTAACTTCTGTCTTTTGGTCTTTTCTGCTATCTTTCGTCTCTAACTTGTAGATTTCCAAGGAAGTATGTTTCTCACTGCTCCTCACATTAAAAGGAAGCTCTTCGTAACAAGTCAAAGCTACACTGGCCTTCTCCCTCAGGTTCCCATTTAAGGTTGCTGTATTGTCCACAAAACACATCAGAAGTTAAGGCACATACAGAGTGCTGCAGCTTTCTGCTGCATGCTATACTGAGCTCACTGAGCAACCCTACCTGGCTGTAATTCTGCCATCTTTGACTGTAAGCTTTTTCTGAGGCAAAGGTAAGGACCATCTTCTTTTTTTTTCAGTTCAACAGATGCAGTTCAACTGAGATATATGTTATTATATATATTCAACACTGAATACAGCAGGTCTCTTCCCAACATTTCATCCTGAAGTGCCTACTGAAAAACAGTCTAGAAAACTCCATTTGAAATACAGAGTAAGAGATTGTATGCCCTACCACCTACTCAATTGCCTTCTTGCTCACCAGGTGGACCAGGGAAGTTGTAATATAACTTCCATGCTCTCCTTTCTTAAACTTGAGGGAGAGAGAGAGAAAGCACAGCTACCAGTGTTGCAGGAAAGGACAAAGGTTTGATGGCCCTAGTGAACATCAGGATTTCCACATAAATGCTCTCCTAGCATTAGCTTACTTGCAAAAATTTGACTAAGAGATTTAATACGTTGCATGAAGATGTGTTGACAGCACCTTGGGTACTCACAAGAATACTTTAATCAAGACTTTGAATGTACACACCTACTGAGCTTCCTCAGAAGTTAAAATTGTAGCAGAAAATATTATGAGGAAAACATTCAAAGAAAACTGAGGTTTTATTAAAAACAGATCTATGTTACATTTTGTTTGCAAACATTAGCTCAATCTTAGTAACAGACAAAATACATTCTAATACTACAATCTCTGCCAGCTCCATGTCTTAACACATTCTTTTCACTTGACCAAATGTGTGCCATGTTCGCACTCTCAATGCCTGCACTGCTTAGAAGTGTTACTAGCTAAATGCAAGCTAAGGAATTAATTAGTGTGACATAACAGTAAGAAGAGTTACCGTATCTTAAAGAAAGCCTTAGCTTGCAAAGAGGACGTGGACTGAGTTTCTTAGTATTTCTTGTAAGTCTTGTAGTTTAGTGTGAAAGACCTCACTACTACAATAAACAGGTCATTCTTAGGGATGGTACAAATGTATGTACTGCTTACCTGTGAAAACTGAACTCAAAAGTTACAACTAAAAACCACATGGAACTAAATTAACATAGCAAATACTGTATGTCACAGAGAACTTTACTCCAAACCTCCCTTCTCAAAAACAAGACTCAGTGAGTTACATGCTGTTTCAAACACTTCATGGACTGTTTTGATCATGAGGATTACTATGTCCTCTGGTCTTTTTTATTAAATATGCTTAGATAAGGCCACTGCAAACGAGAAATCCTGGGTTTACACTGCTGTAAGCAAGAGAAGAACATGCTCCCAGACTATTTAAATGATTTAATGAATATTATACACATCACCAACACTCCTTCTTTAGTGGTATATACTCATAAATGCAGAGTTTGTATTTTTTTTGACTTGGACAGAATGCCTTACCTTACAAGCTGGAATATGTTGTTAATGAGATTTGCTCTGTCATTGCTGCTAATCATTGTATGGTTCTCTTTCAAAAGGTTGATCAGATGATCCCATCCATCATCTTCATAGTGCACAATGTAATAACCATTCATGTCCACATTGAATTTAACCCATTCAACCTCTTCTGGAAGGATAATGACATCTGCAATCAAAAATGTAAGTCCTTTTTACTAGTGATTCAAACACACTCTAATATTATACCCAATAATAGTCTCATTTGAGAGATTTAAATAAAACTAAAACATGGTTCCTGAATATACTAAGAGATTGTTATAGCAATGCTGTCAAGATGACGAAAAATCTTTTATCTTGTACAAGTAGCTCCCATTGTCAATTCTGCAAAAAGCCCTGCAAAGCTAAAAAGCTTGCAGACAAACTTTGAATAAATTAATCACAATTAATTAGTCAAAGAAATTACCTGTTGCAGTTGTCATCAAAAATCTTTGAACAGCATCAGATTTACTGGTAATGTAGGTTAGTGGAATGTGCCACAAGTACCTATTCCAAAGCAGAAATGTAATGAAAGAACTTTGCAAAAGCTTCTCCAACTTGGCTCTGTCTAACAGCTGAGTAGTACCTTTTACCTGTAGCATGACAGCAATGAGCTGCACTCACATCTCTTTACTTCAGTGCAGACCCACATGCATCTAGCTAGTTCTCATTTAGTTTGCTTGGGAGATCATTAACAGCGAAGCTGCAACACCATGAAGGTTCAAGCCCAGTTCCACTAGCATGTCTTCAGTGCAGGTTTATACAGCTCACCTAATAGATGCCCAGCCACTGTAGCTCTGCAGCTACTGGTACCTCAGCCAAGAACTCAAGGTCTGACCAACTACACCTACTGCAGTAGTAGTACTATCTTGAGCTGCACAGAGAAAGACTCACACCCAGTCAGCTCAGGGAGCATTCCTTAAGAAACAACAGTAAAAGCTGTTACTGTATATCTATGTTTGCCATAGGTATTTTGATTTGCGTGCTGAGATTTCCCCATTTTCTTTACCCTGTGGATGAAGGAGAATCTACTCCCTTCATGTAGCGCTCCTGCTGCAGGTGGACATTCTTTCCTCTCACTGAGACAGTTACCAGGGGAAAACCTTTTTGCAGTGTCCAAGTGTCCATCATTGCCCTCACATCAAGTGTCTCTCCTTTAGTCCAGTGCTGTTTGTTAGTGAGGGAAAAAGAAGATACATAAGAAGAGGAGGAAGATGGAGTACATTGACAATGAAATAGAATTGAGTAGGTAAGAGCTTCATAAAAGCTGCTGCATATTTGTAAGCTCTGCCCAGATAAGTTTAGACTGGAACATGGGATATCATGACATCTCTGGCTGGTCTTTAACTATATAAAAGTGTCCAGAAAATGACATCTCTTTAAGTTGTGCTGTTTTCCAGTCAGCCCTAGACACAGAGGTAGGATTTCTGTCTGTACGTGTACCAATGCCACAGCACAGAACAGTAACATCAGAGGACTCAGATAAATATCGAACTTCCAAATACTCATGAGTAAAAAACTAGATGCTTACTGTACTTAAAGATGACTGTTGGTTTCTTCTGCAAAAGCCATCACCTTGTAGCTCACTTTTATCAATACCCACCATAGGACAAATCTGTAAAAGAAAGTTTTGGTCATCTGTTTTTGATGACATAACCATAAGTACTGATCACATTCTTCAGTAATATATTACAGAAACACATTATCCAGGAAAAGCTATGAATTTTGAGAAAAGTAAGAGAAAAAGAAATACTTACATTTGTCATACTGTCCCACAAATCTTCATTTTTTGTATTCTGATAGCTGTATTTTTGCAGGTAGTGCACAAGTCCGGCTTTAAACACATCAGCAGTCAGGTAGTCCCTCAGCATATTTAATATACAGGATCCCTGAAAAAAAAAAGGAATGACAAAGTGTCTACAAAACCACTCCTTAGGCAGCAAAATGCATGTTTCAGAAAATTTTCAGTATGCTACTAACTTAAATTGCAGTTCAATTTTATATGTCTCTCTGATTAAAAAATAATTGGTTTTACGTATATTTAAACAGTAATTTGGTTTTCATTATCACTTTTCTTAAAAATATCTTGGATTGAGTAAACTATGTTATTATTTTTTGAATTACTGTATAGAACAGGCACCATATAATGCTCCAGTGAAAAATGCTGCTTGGTTTAAGCACCTAAAATAATGGTTTAATGGTTCAAACTGATACAGAACAGATAAGAGGGAGAAAAAACCTCCTGTAGAGGTTCTCTACAGATGGAAAAGGAAACCACCATTTGAACTACATTTAGGAGTTTTGGACAAGGAATTATGCAAGTCACAAAAATAGTGTATCAACACCATGACTCGGGGATGTCTTGTACAAAGGACTGACTGAAATCAGTACAATAAAGCTGTATAATACAATCAGTACAACTGAAAACAAAAGCAGTTACATATTTTACCTTCTTATAAGAAACATCATCAAACATTTCTAAAATTTGAGCTGGATCTTCCACAGGAGTAGACACAGGATGTGATGAATTTAACGCATCCGATTCCATGGCATCAAGACATCTTCTTAAAAAATAATCTTCCTAATAGGAGGCAAAAATGATTACTACTACTAAATCTTGCTCAGTGACTACTGAATTCGGGTTAGTCCACATTTCAGTCCATTCCACATGATCTTCAAATCACACAAAGAAAGCAAAACATATCTTTGGTTTTATTACAGAGCATTATAAAAAAAAAAAAACAGTAGCACAGAGAGCCAAATTACATCTACCATTCTAAACTAACTTAAATAGTCCAGCTAGAGACTTAAAAATAACTCCAAAAAGACATTCACACATTCCAACAGTTTAATGACAAAATGGTCAGTAACCATAAAACAAATTAAAGAAAAAAAACAAAAAAAACCAGTGAGTTTCTTCATTATCATTCCACTGTACTTTTATTGCAAAATTCTGCACAGATCTTCCCAGTGCCTTGTTCACCTCACTTTAGTGGAGCGAGGCATACTTGCAACATTTCATATATTGAACCTGTGCTAAAGCTAGTGGAGGGATTCGAGGGTTTTTGTTAGGATTTAAGTCTGACTATTTGTGATGAAGAAAAAGATAACATCATTTCTTTACATTCTTAAATAGCTTTTTTTAGTCCAAATAGCTTTAAAAAAAGAATATATCTTCATTGTAATCATTAACTTTCATCATCAGTTTCTGAAAACAATTACATAATTAAATCAACATTCTTATCCTTCAGAGTTAAGAACAGACATTTCTTTCAAAGAGAAATTTAAAAGTGGTTCACAACACAAACCTGTTTGGTCTTTAACCTTACAAAACAGTGGTCTTAGAAGGCAGATATAAAATAAAAATTCAGCAAATGCTACTTACAACTCTCAGTTCTGGATGGGTAACGCTGACCGACACTAACTCCATAAAATTTGCAAACCCTTCATTTAACCACAGATCATTCCACCACTCCATGGTAACTAAGTTGCCAAACCACTGAAACAAAAAATTAACTTCTGAAATTAAACACACAGTTTGTCACAAAAGCTGCTACTGACCTGTATGAAATTGAATGTATAGTATGTTATTGACCTTTAAGGAACACCTTTTAGTAATACAGCTTGCTCTGGGCTCCTCCCATTTCACTTCTTATTTTAATGGTAATCATCTAAAGCACCGGTTTCCACTACTATTCCCTGAAACCTTGTAAATAAACCAAGTTTGATAGGAGAGCCACAGATAAAACTATTACATTTCTGAACTTTTTTGTACCTATATTCATGCCCCACAATTAATTTCAAGGGTTAACAATGGTGCAAAGGCCCCAGGGTACTGCAGCTACTGACCTAAACATATTTATGGTTATAGCCCTCCACATCTATGCAGCCTAACTAGACTCCTTTACTGGAAACAGTCCTCCCAATTCACATATGAACACCCTCAAACCAAAGCAGCTATTTTTAGCTTATAGCTCATGTATCTCCCCACCCACACAGAATCCACCAACCTTGACCATTCTGCGGACCCATTCTGATCCCTTACGGTTGCTCCTAAATCTCACCTGATGAGCCAGTTCATGGGCTATTACCATAGTAATCCAAAGTCTAGAGGATGCTGAGGACTTTTCAGGGTCATACAACAATGCAGATTCCCGGTATGTGGTCAATCCCCAGTTTTCCATAGCGCCAGACTGAAAATCAGGAATAGCTGCTAAATCTAGAATAAACATTAATATACTGCTAGGATTATTTTACCCTGTAAAGAACCCAGTCACCTGCTCATCCCACTTGACAACAGCTCCCACATCACACATACTTATAAGGGCTCTCTTATGTAATATAATAGCAAAAAACATACTTTTAAAAAAGTTTTGTAAGGAATACAAGGATTTTCAGTTCTCCATGAAGCTTTTAAATCTACTCTTAAGTTTTGTGAAGCAGTTTAAAAGCCTATGAGCCAAAGTTGTCCCAGTCTTACGTGAATTATTGATTTTGTGCTATTTTACTCTCTATTCTTAATAATATTCTTGAATACATTAAATTATTTAACACTTACCTTGTTTAGGTAAGGGATATGGAATGCTGAAGTAATCCTCATAGAAGTCTAAAAGTTTTACTGCTGCATCCAGTGCATAATCAGCTTGATCGATCTTCTCTGGTGCTGTGTATACGGAAATCTACAGTACATGAGCAGGCAGTATTTTAATATCAGCCTCGAAAGCTTACAGAATTTGTTCTTTAACACAGGTACATGAATGATCATAAAAAGTGACACTAGAGCACATATCTAACAGTTCTCATATAAAAGTTATTAAAAAAAATCCAGAAAAATGTTATCAAAATGAGAAATATGGATTTTAACTTATCCTCCAGAACCACTATGCCCCTACAAAGGCTTCTACTTTCCATCCCCTACCATGCTAGAGTTGTTCAACTTGCATAGTTCTATTTCATTCCTGATTCTCCAAGAAAACTGTTTAATTTCCCTTTAATTAAATAAAACATGAAACAATATTACCAATGCATGTAAGTGTATGAAAAGCAAGCAGATTACCAAAAACTTTTGAAACTAATAAAAGTCATAATACAAACTAATCATCCAATTACAAAACCAATTTCCTTCTGTCCTTTCATTTATGTAAAATTTCAAGATGTATAAATCCAATGATTTAACTGAAAAGTGAACTATACATTTCCACACAGATTTTATTACAAAAAAGCTCTTAAAAAATCAGAAAGAGTTACCTTAACTCCATGACTGGATATTTTGCTGATGGATTTAAAATCCGAAACGATAAAGGCCACAAGGTAAGTACTCATCTTGACACTGGTATCAAAATGGTCCTCAACAAGCCATGAATCTACATTCACAGACTTAACCTAGGAAAGACAAGCACAGCTCATCATCCAACAGTAGCACATATGAGGACCTTGGCACCAAAAACTGCTGTGTTTCTTTTCAGGTTCACTGAGACCATTTTAAAGACATAATGGAAAGAAGTCATCCCCATGCCAGTCCTTGCCCACACAAAGTAAGAAAACACAAACATACAAGTAGTTTCATTCGTGTTATTGCTACATTGCTAAAAGTAGATAAATAAAAATATTAGTCACTGCTTCAATTTTCCTCAGTGTCTGCCAGCACATCAATCAAATTAATATCACACTTTAGCTGATCAGAAGTTGTCTAAATCTAACCATTTGTTACACGTGAGAGAAATAAACTCCTCCAGACATTCAGCTGTCTCAGAAATCTGTTTCAGGACAAAATGATTCACCTGTTGGAGGTATCCATTTCTGGACGTATCCCTTTTGGTTACAGACCGACAGCCTTAGCTAAATAATTTAGACTTGGTGTTTAGCCACACTGAAGTGTTAACACTGGCACCCACCCCTTATTTATTATTTTATCCATTTCTCTACGTAAGAACTGGTTTTTTTAAACCAACTTTCAAAATATTTCATTTTTTGAAAGGGATTTTGTGTGTATGGGAGGTGTTGTTCCCTTGTTTAGAAGGGTTAGTTTCCTGGCAAACCAGGAAGCAATCATGCAGAAGAACTTATAAAGACTCTCTTATGCACAAAGTAAGATCAAATGTACAAAATGTAACTCACCCTACATATGCATACATATTTGTAATTGCAAGCAATATCTGTAGGTATTACACGTACTCCACTTTCACCAAGATACTTTTCTGAAGGCCAAAGTACATTTTTTTAAATATATAAAAGGTCCTGCTAAGCAGGACAATTAAGTTAATACACATGAATCATGTCATGTATGTATTCAGACACACTTCAATATTATTTCTTAAAACCTAAGACAAACATGGAAAACATTCTGTGAGTGAAATAAAGGTTATGGAGACGACATTGTGCTGAACATTCTCAAGCCACTGCTGAGAACAGAAACCCGTAGGATGCATCATTTTCTGCATTCCTTTTTAACTTAGTGTCAAAACTACCTGCAGTAATACACTCTCATAAAAGAACTGTGGTAATGTTTAGGTCAATGAACAGCAACTGTCTGGATATTCTGCTCTCCTTTTACTTTTTTGTTTTAAAGGTCATCAAGCAACAGCACAACATTAAAAGTATCCACCTACAAGTGGCATATTGGACAGTGCAAGGTGCTTTGGTTCCCTCCTAATCTTAACTGAAAATCTGGCTTTGAAGGCTGGTTCATCGAAACACGGGAAGGCCATTCTTGCAAATGTTGGCTCAAACTGTGTCGATGCAAGCACTCTAAGGGAAAAAAAAGCTTTAGTCCACACATGTTCACATGCACAGTGTTCACCACCTTGATGTGCAAAAATTGAGTAATTTCTTATTTACGAAATAACAACATGTACTTTCAAAATCTTTTGCATGTTAAGAATTACTATTTCTCAGTCTGTTGTGGGGAACTGAAGTGGGCAAATGACGCTTCTTGACTAAAGCCCCCCAGAAGGGGCTCCGGAATAAGAGGCAACTTGTTATGAGCCCAGCTAGTCCTCTGACTCTTCCTCTCAGCTCACTCCAGGGAAACAAATGCACGCGTTGGTGGATTAAGGCCTGCTAAGGCCACAGTCAGGAATCCCACTGCGACTTGAAAGAATGACAGTCTCTGCAATATCCCATTACAGTTTGGTGAGACTTTGTCTCTAAATTGTAACAGGAACCTCAACAATGGATACATTCAAAGAGAAATTATGAGGCTGGTGACAACAAATTCTAAAGCCATTCACATTTAATATACAACAAGTCATATCAACTACTTAAAAAAAAAGACTACCTGAGTTCTCCTTCCTGGGTTCTGTAGGTGCTTTTATAAAAGCCGTGGAAGGTGTCGGAGAGATTCGCAGAGTACTGGATGCTGACGGTGTAGTTATGCCCGGCCCGCAGTGGCTCAGCAGCGAGAAGTGCCACCTGCTCGAAGAGCTGGTGCTCCAGCACCCTCACCTCCTGCACCGAGTGGGCACTCCCGGCCCCAGCCTCGATGGCAGCCCTGGCCACGCGCAGGCTTTTGCTGTGCAGGATGACCGCGCTGGTTTGCTGGGTGACTGTAAAATCTATGGCAGCAGTCCCCGCGAAGGTCTGCGTGGTGAGGTTAGGATGGATGAGGAGGTCGTAACGCAGCGGGATAACGTGCCTGGGGAGCCTCACGTCGTCCCAGGGAAACCATGTGCTGCCGTCACCGCCCCGGCCACCGCTGACAGAAAAAGCCATGCTCACCAGACCCAGCACCGCTGCCGCCACAGGCAGAGACGGGCCTGAGAACGACCAGGTCCAGCGCAGCGCTGCCATTTTGGACCGACGGCTGCTGGCGTCCGCCTACAGAAGGGAACAAAACGCAGAAACGCGGCCTCGCTCCTCTGCGGACAGCAGCTCCGAGGTGNAAAGGGAGGCAGCGGGGCGGGCCGCGCCCCTGAGCGGCGACTGCGGGGCGGAGCGCGCCGCCCCGGAGCGTCCCCCGGCTCGGCGGCCCAGCCCTCGCAGCTCCGAAAGCAGGAACTTAGCAGGAGGTCCCCTGTCTGTTAGGCAATTTCATGATTAAAATGAGGCATTTCGTGCCGAAGAGTACTGTAGGCGGAGCAAGTACTTTCAGGTATTTAATCAGTCGCCTCACAGTAGAATTTTTCGAAGAAAGTCTAGAGCAAAGCAGAGCAATGTTTCTTGCATAATCCCAGACTGGCTGAGGTGGAGGCACCTCAGGAGACCGTCTGGTGCAACCGCCTGCTGAAGCACAGACACCCAGAGCAGGGAGCCGAGGACCGTGTCCATGCGGCTTTGGAAGATCTCCAAGGATGGAGACTCCACAACCTCTCTGGGCAGCCTCTGCCAGTGCTCAGCTGTCACCTGTACGGCACAGAAGTGCTTTCTGGTGTTCAGAGGGAACCTCCTGTGTTCCAGTTTGTGCCCATTGCCTTTTGTCCTGGCACTGGGCACCACTGAAAGAGTCTGGCTCTGCTGCCCCTTCACCCTCCCTTCAGATATTTATGGACATTGATGAGACCCCCCTGAGCCTCCTCTTCCCCAGGCTGAACAGTCTCAACTCTCTCAGCCTTTCCTCACAGGAGAGGTGCTCCAGACCCTTCATCATCTTGGTAGCCCTTCTTTGGACTCCCTCCAATACACCCATGTTTGTCTTGTACCTGGAAGCCCAGAACAGGACCCAGCACTCCAGGTGCGGCCTCACCAGTGCTGAATAGAGGGGAAGGATCACCTCCTGTGGCCTGCTGGCAACACTCATCATAATGCAGCCCAGGACACCATCATCCTTCTTTGCTGCAAGGGCACATTGCTGGCTCGTGTTCAACTTGGTGTCCACCAGGAACCCCAGGTCATTTTCTACCAGGCTGCTTTCCAGCAGGGTCTCCCAGCATGTCCTGGTGCCTGGGGTTGTTCCTCCCCAGGTGCAGGTCTTTCCACGTCTCCTTGTTGAACTGCATGAGGTTCCTGTCAGCCTACTTCTCCAGCCTTTAAAGGCTTCTTGCAGAGGAGTTCACATGAAAACATGCCATGTCATCATAGTGGTCTGGTCCACTCTTAAGTGTTTCTAACAATTCCCACAGTGGTGAAAGTTGCAGAAAAGTGTTCCTGGGTCCATGTGTCCCACCACTGAAGGACAATGCCACCCGAGGAATTCCAGGAACCTCTAGGACAACCAAGTCAGGTGAGGTATGAGCAAAACCACTACCAAAAGAGATTCTCACCCTGCTGAAAAAGCAGATCTCCACTAAAGGACAACAGTCAAATACCTCTGCAGTAAGAATTGAAATTGGAAGAGATGGCTCTGGGTGACAGTGCTGGTAACCTCTCTCCAGGAGCATCACCAACATAAGGATGAAGGTACAATTTGAGACCTCAGATATACCTGATTTTATTCTTCTCATTTGTACTTTCTGTAGTACTTCTGTTATGCTCATGTCAATCGGTGGAAAGATGAATTTGAGAATTTTGTTGGTATTAGTAGGGACCCTGTTTTTGGAATATACCCCTGTATATTCACTGGTAGCTTCTTGGCACAACAATCAGGCAGTACAACTGCCTGCAGTTGCAAGCAATTGTGGGAGTGCGTAACAGATATAAGTACTGCTGGCATATGCCTGCCTATGTGGAAGCCCCAATGGCATGGATAGTTATGCCTTCCAGTTCTTGTGATGATTGGATATTGCATCCACCAAAGGACTTGCCACCATCTAAAGTCTCCTTACAAAGGCATGATGTACAGCTGATAGGTACTGGGCAATGGTGTCTGGGCAACCGCCAAACTCAGAAAAGTAACCACCAGGAGACCTCTTAGATGACCAATGTCAATGTATGTTCACCTATAAAATAAGCTGTAGAGGGTGAGATTTGTGGTCAAACAACAAGCTGAGAATGGCTTGATGGAATACTGTTGATCTCTCTGGGCAAGTCACGTCAGGGAAAGTATCAGTGGTATCCTGGCAATGGAACCAAGGATTTTCTGTACTTCAGTTGTTTCCTCCAGTATTGCCCTGAAGACTCCTGTATGTGCAGACTGGGCTGGTGTTTAGACTTTCCACGTTTCACAGACGTTACCATGATGAGCCTGAGAACTATGCCTGAGTAAGAGAGGCTAGGGCGGGCTGGGGCCTTCCAGACACGAGGGCCCAGGCAAGGCCAGGCATGGCGCTGCACCGCTTCGTCCACCCTCCCCAGCTAGAGGAAGGAGCAGCAAACTCCTCCAACGCTGCAGCAGGGGAGCAGCCGTGCTGTGCCAACCCCAGGGCCCACGCAGCGCATCTCGGAGCGGCGTGATGTCCCTCGGGGCAGCGGCTTAGTAACGCTCCTGAGAACCAGTGGACTGGAGAGCCTGTATCAGCAGCATCACGGGGCTTCTCTCCTGCTTCAGAGTGGAAAGCCGGACCAAACTCTCTGGCCTTTCTGCAGCCTACAAGGCAGTTTTCCCCTCTCCCCCTTGAAACATGCCCATTTCTGCCCTGGCATGTCTCCAGCTCCTCATGCAACAGAGAGTTCCCCTCTTTGCCAGACACAGAGTTTTGCCACAAACAGAGCTCAACTTGATACTCTCACCTGCCTTCTCCAACCTCCGACTTCTCCGTCATTCCTACTGCTCACTCTCTGTTTCCCCTGCTGCCCAGCCGGGCTCCACACTGGCGGCTGGAGTGGGGCCGCGGGTCACAGCCCGTGTGCCTGATGCTGGCTGCTCGGGGCCAAGTGCCTGCATCTTCCCCAATCTGGTGTGCGTGCGGTGTGCATGTGTATTCACAAGCAAACTGCAAGCTGGACCAGCCAGCGAGTAGCAGGGGACTCGTGTCCGCGCCCAGGTATCAGCTGGGCGGGGGGGTCTGTGCTGGGCAGGAATGGTCCAGGGCTGGAGTGGCTGGAGGCATGCACACTCGTCACTCTTTACCTCCCTTAACAGTTTGGACGTACACAGTTAACTTAGCCTTATTTGGTCTTCCTTCTGCCCAGGAATGAATATAGAAAGCCCAGCATTGAACTGTCATTTTATGTGCCAGTCCAGCAGGAAGGGGCTGTCTGGCGAGAGTAGGTTTTAAAATAGGGAGGGGTAATTTTAAGTGCACTTTCCTACGTTGAGTAATATTTGCTGTACCTAGGTATGACCCTAGCAACACCTTTTCAAATATTGGGCAGTTACATTGCGCTCTTTGCCATGCCTTTGAACCAAACTGTACAGGCTGTTTACCTCTGCTTTAACTTATTTTCTGCCATCATGCTCCTGAATCCCTTACCTGCAACGCAAAGGACTATTGACAATGTGATCCTAGCAACTGGTAGGCCATCACTTCTTCTTTTAAAATACGAAGAGCCTCCCCAGCTTGCTCATTCCACTTCCATTTTGCTGATTTCTTTTGCAAGGCATGCAGAGGTCATGCTAATACACTAAAATCCAGTACTATGTTGTCTCCAAAATCCTGATGTCCCCCAAACTCCCTGTAGGGATTTCTTATCCACTGGCAGGTTACGTATACCTGCCAGGACATCCTGGGGTATTTCTTGTCTTCCTCCTACCCACCTAACTCCTAACAATTTTACCTCCTGAGTAGAATCTTGTTGCTTCTCTGGAGGAATTTCAATGCCTAGTTCACGAAGCTGTTCAGTTACTGTATCCATTCTGTCTTGTACATGCTGCTCATCACTGCCCCCAGTCAATATCTATATATTGAATTAATGTGAGTCCAGCCGGTAACCTTACTTCTTTGAATGCCTTAGCCAATTGGGCACCTGCCATTCTGGGGCTGTGCTTAAGTCCCTGGGGTAATTGAGTAAAAATACATTGTATTACTTCCAAAGTAAAAGTAAATTTGTCTTGGTCCTGCAGAGGTAATGTGACCATAAAAAAGATACCTCTAACACCTCTGCCATCCATTCAAATCCTACCGTATTAAGCAGATTAGATATGTCAGCTAGACTGGGTACTGTGGCAGTCAATGGTTTAGTAGCTGCGTTCAACTTTCTGTAGTCTAGTGTAAGCCACCCATAAGTAATGTCCCATTACTTATAACTGGCTATATCGGAGAATTAAAAGGGGAGTGGGCTTTCCTAACAATTCCCCTTTCCTCCAAATTTTTAGTTAATTCACTAACTGGCATTCGTGCTTCTGGTAGAATTTGATATCGTGGGGTATTTGCTTCTTTACTGCTGAGCAGCAGTTCAATCATTTGTAACAAATTCAGTGGTATTGGGGAACAACCCACCAGCTCAAATCCCTGCGGGACAGCAATTTTCCATTTCCAAATGAATCTGTCCATCTCTGTCCTTGGAGAACATACATCCCAAGGATATTCATTTTTCCTAATAACAAGACGGATCATACCACTTGACCATTAACTAATTCCAATTTAGCCTTAACTTTAGGGTATGTTGTTACCTTTCCATTAACCCCTACAATGGATAATGATTGTCTTTTTAATGGGGAAGTTCCACTATACTGTTCTTCATTAACCATGGATATATGTGCTTCTGTATCAATTAGAAAAAGTAATTGGAGCCTATCTTTCACTGTCATCACTATTTCTTGGGACAATCCGTTAGTTATACCCGTATCAGAGGCTCGAACAGGTGCAGGAAGTGCTTTATCATCTAGTTTTAAAAATGTTTTCCGTCATGGTCAACCTGGGGGCAGGAAGGTTCGATGGACCTCCATTGTTCCTGTGTGTGCTGGTTTGGTTGTGATGGATTTAATTTTCTCCCTAGCAGCTCATGTGGTGCTATGTTTTGGATTTGTAATGGAAACAGTGCTGATAACACATCAATGTTTTAGTTGCTGCTGAGCAGTGCTTACACAGAGTCTTTTCTCTTTCTCAAGCTGCCTGCCAGTGAGTTGATGGGGGGGGC
>VXAL01001019.1:317838-354930 GCA_013399475.1 Chauna torquata | reverse complement strand
TATGTATCTATATACATACACACACGTATATATTAGTCCTGGTACTTTGAGTGTGTATTGCAAGTACATCTCCCACTGGGACTGTAGTTTTTCCATTTGAGCTACTAGGAAAGCACAGACAGTCTTTAAAAGCATATGGGAAATATTATCTGTGACAAGATTCATTTTATAGCAGATTCTTGTCTGTGTAATGAGTCCCCATTGACTAATGGACTATGGCTTTTAATACTGGATGACTATTGACCCTTATCCTGGATGAAGTGCAGCACAAAGATACGAAACAGGTTGAATAAGCTTTGACTGAGTGATTTTCCCCCCTACAACCTTTCTTCCCTCCCATTAACATATGAACTGACTTAAAAGACTGGGACATAGAAAGAGAACAGAAGTGAAAGAGACAGCTGGAATTTATGAAGAACAAGGTCCAAGTGTAAGGAAGCTAAAGAACAACAAGTTTTTTAGTCCAGGCATAGAGAAATTTCCCTTGCTATCTTAAGCTGTAGGTGAGAGGAACAATGCTGAATAATTGAAAACATAGTAAATGAAGAAAAAGCAGGCACTGGGGTAGAGAAATGCTGGAAACATATCAGCTTGCATTTTTTAAGGAAAGAACTAATTCCTATGCCAGAAGGCCAAAGTATTATTTACAGTAAAAAAAATGTAATACTGAATCCATGCCTAAATACATCTCTCTTATAAGTAGTTGCATACAGGTTCATGCAAGTGAGAATCAGAATCAAAAAAAGGAGTAATGAGTAACCAAAACGGAAAGGAAAAAGATAAATTATGTGACCATAGTACATGCAGTTTATGCTTACATTACTGTATTAGACATTATGTGTTTGCAAAACGCTTGCTATAGATTAGATGTTCTGAAGCAGTGAGGTTCCAACCTGAAATTGCACCAGTGCTTATATGCCCCTTGGCTTAAGGGAGTTGGGTTGCCTGGTAAATGCTATCAGATACTCACCTACCTTTCGGCATCTTAATAACCCTTAGAGGAAATCTGGCTGCAGCAGGTTGTTTTATAACTTTGCCATCAGTGATCTTTCCTCTGCTCTAACATACCCATTGACCTTGGTTCTCTCCCCGGTTCCCATCGTCTGATTCTTGTTTTTCTCTGTCATGTGTCCGCGTTGACCTCTCTCTCTTCAATCACTCATCAACCGTCTAGATAGCTCCTAGTACTCAGCATTGCTATTGGTTCCTCTCAGTTACACCTGGTGTACAGCAGAAAGCACAACTTTGTTAGCAGAGCCTAGCACCATTTTATGGCAGTTTGACAAAGTAGAAACTGAGAAACCTGCATGGCTTTTTCCTTCTGTTCGTTATCGCAAGGCCTTGAGTCATGGATTTACACAGCAAATATCTTTAATTTGCTTCTAAACTTGCACAATCTCTCTGGCTAAATTCGTATTAATAAGCTAATGAAGGCCAGGCTTCTCTCACTACTTGGCTGTGAGAGAAAGTGGTAAAGCATGACCATAGTTAAACTCTTTCTCAGAATATGGATACCTCATGAACTGCATGTTGGGAACATTCCTGGTCCATAAAACCCCCTGAACTGCGTCCTGACACTGTCGAGGGGGATACTACTCGAATGGGCTAAGGTGAGGCTGGGAAGCACAGGGCCAGATAGCACAGATGACCATGATCCAGTGCCCGAGCACATCATTTAGGCCTTGCTTAGATTAATTGGGCAGATGAACTGAGGCTGCTGGTCTCTGTTTTAGGCTGCAGGGCCCCATTCCACCCCCAACCCCCCGGCACCTATTGTAAGATTAAAACCGATTTCACCAACCTGTTTACCAATTTGTTGAGCCCCAACATGTTCAGAGCTCTCTTGAACACTTCCTTTCTTGGGAAAAGTGTTTGTAGACGACAAGACAGCCTTTCCAAAACTGCTGCTGGCGGACTGAAATGATAAATCAAAGCTTCCGCTCGCACTTCACCTTGTTCTGGGAAGTCCAAAGCATAGCTTTCCCCTTCTGCTCTGCAGAGTTGGTTGGTGGCAAGAATGCTGTCCCTGCCTTCTTTGTCCAACACCGACTCCGTGTGCTGTCCTACACAGCTGCCAAGGTTTGGAGGTTCACATCTGCTCCTTGGTGTTGCATTATTCTTCCAAGCCAGCTTCAGCTGCACATGATCAGCTCTTTCAATTTCATTTGCAAGTCAACCACAGCATGCTACTCTTGGAAAACAAGTTCACCATTTCAGCCTAGTTGATTACAATACCAGTAGGGGAAACCCAGATACATCTACTCTAATGAAAATAACCTTGAGTTTTCTCATTCTCCACAATTTCTTGAATTTGTTTAATCAGAAATCTTTCCCCTAGATGTTTTTTAAATCTTTACTGTGTCTGGTCCCAAGCAATAATAAATTATATGTTAAAAACACCGGCAGCCTTCAGAAGCACCAGTAGGCAAGTATTTAGAAGTTAATGTACCGAACTGAAAAGCTGCAATAATATAGAGACGTGATTCCAAACATTCCATAGTCTACAGTAACTCTGGCCAGGTTCTTCAGATACCTGTCTCAGACTAACAGAATCAAAAGTGGTCACTGATACACGTTAAAAGCATGTAGACGTCCTTAGAGAGACTGAAATCCACAGCAGAAGTGGAGGCCAAGCAAAGATACCCATGGCCAGTGCAGATGCCACCTCAGAGGCTCCTGGGGCCAGGGCCCAGAGGTGGTCTGGCAGCAGCATTGCTGCGCAGCCTGTTTCTCAGGCTCTCCTAGGGCAAGCTCTTCTGCCAGGCATGGCAGATATACCCTCTGTGCCTTTCCATCAGCAAAGGAAATAAAAAATGTCATTTCCATACCTGACATATCCAGTGAGAAGTACGCAGGAGGTCCTTGGTGCTTACTGGCAGCACCACACAGGCATAAACAGAAGAACAGCATTATGACAGACTCGGTTACACCAATGCTGATATCAGAGAAAATAACTTGTACAGCATTTTGGGTAATAAAATATCTAGGCAGCTCTCTAAGTTTTATTATCCTATGTGCTAATCCAGTTAGCAAGGGGAGAAACAAAACAAAATAAAACAAACAAAAAAAAGAATCAGCTTATTACTAACACAACCCTCCCCTACATCATGCCTATTTGTACCTTGTGCCCCAGCATCATTACCCCAGGAATACTTAGATTCTCTTGTGATGCATTAAATGCTTAGCAAGGGTATGTTCATAAAATAAAATCCCTCTTCAGTTAGAATAATTTTTATGGTCATAACTCTGCCTACAAAATAAATAAATAAATAAAAATCACAATACATAAATTCAACAGGCACTCAGCTACACCTCCCCACCCCCCGACACATATACACTTGTGGATGAAAGCAGAAATTTGGATATCCATCTGCTGCTTCGTGTACCTGCCTTATGTAATTCCAGAACTGTTTGAAGGGCTGAAGATAGCAGGATGAATTTAGTAAAGGTCCCTACCACAAATACATAAATATACATAAAATTGATCCTTTCATTGAATCCAGTAAAAGGCTTTTCTTGAAATATTTAAATGATTGTGCTAGTGTTAACAATTACACAAACTGAACTTTTCAGTCCTAGGAGTAAGATACATCTTTTGAAGAAGATGTACAGTATCAGTGATGAACTTCACTGATGAATAATCTAAAACTTAAGTGTTTGTCTCACCCTTGATCCCCTCCACACACAAAACCATCCTGCTAGAATTTGGTGCTTTAAAGTTGAGGCTAGCTGGAGAAAAAAAAAAAAAAAGCATTTTTTGTTTGAGTGTGAATAAACTGACTTCACTTCCAGTAAGGAAGCATGGGAAAAAAGAAGAAGAGAGAAGGGCATGCATGCTCACACGCACTCACACAAAACCACAAAAACAGCCACATCCCACAATCACTGGAGTCCTGAGAGTCCCCAAGGCCTTTCACAGTCTCCATCACTCCTCCATCCAGAAAATAAAAGAGTAGTTCTCTGGGTTTTTACTGCAGTTGACTGATAAATACTGTGACTTTGTCTGCAATAGCAGAAGCACATGTGTAGCACCAGTCAAGACAAAGCAGTTCAAAGATGATTCATCAGGATAGTTGCTTGCATGAGCTATCCCAGGTGCTATCAGCAAGTTATCTCAGCAGCAAAGATCAAGTAGAGGTTTACTGTCCCTTTTCAGCCCACTGTGCTGGGCAAAGGTTCAGCCAGCAACAGTATGTGGACCCGCTTTGGTTAATAAGCCATGTTAGATCTCTGATGTTGGGTGGTAATGCTGCAGGGAGCAGCACAGAGTTTGAACACACATTTCTGTCTGTAGTTGGACCAGGGCATGACTGGAGTATGATCCAGAGCTTGTACCCCGGGAATTTTCCATATTGTTGGCCTTGCCACAATTCTTGTTCCACCAGCCCCAACCTATATCTCAACAGCTCCAGGCTAGTTCATACTTGCACACATTTGCTGGGACAGGTAAAGTAAATTCATGAGGTGCGTTATCTATACTGCAAGATAATTTTATCTCCATCAGATTACGGGCTTTGTGTCATTCTTGCACCATCCTGCAAGACTTCAAAGAATATGTCCTCAGGATTTGTGTCTTGAGTCTAATTCTAATGAATTAGATTGTTCCCTGGACATTTGACTTCCAGCTGTAACACCTTATACATTCAGCAGGACAGCTTCTAATAGAAATGGGTTACTATTGCAGGAAGACTGGACTACATACCACATTGTAAATAAAGCATAGTGGTCCAGAGCAGTTCCCCTCACAGCAGAAAGAAACGTAACATGACTGTACTTTGTAACAGAAAACTGAATTAATCCATTAGATTTGACTGAACATGAGCCTTTAGAGGAATCTTTTTCCTATTCAAATGCCATAGGAGAAAGGCCCACAGTCCTTGGCACATGTGAGTAGTCAGGAGTTAGAGGGCAAAATTGGGATCTGAATGTCCAACCTTATTTAAAAAATAATATTTCTAACAGTTACATGAAGGTAACACTCAGGTAGTCAATTTCAACAGTTCAGAATAATAAAATTCTCAGTCTAAGCCTTTTCCAGCCTTATAAATTGGAATTTAGACACCTAATTTTGGTTGATGTCTGCAATTATAAGCCCTTGAATGCATTTGAAATACCTGCCTTTTATTTTTTGCCTAATTTTCTACAGCACTCTTTAAGACTCATCTAAGAATTAACAATAAGGAACTCAGAAACATTTGTGGTACATCTTTTTTACCAACTTTGACTACAGCTTCTGGCTACTGTAAAGGCTCAAAGTTGTGTGTAGCTGCCCCAGTGCCTCACATGCCCATGAGCCTGCTACTCTACTGCTGCCGCTTATTTCATTAAAAAACAGGGCGCATTTAATACAATGATACAGCTGCACGATTATGCTATTGTCTTTGTATACAAAGACAGCACTTTTTATTATTAAAAACAGCTTTGTGACTGGATAACCTACCACAGATGAAGCAACATTCAACAGCCTCTTAGTCCAAGGAGGCTCATGTCTGCACCTGTCACTTCACAGAAAACTGCCCTGCCTCTACAAATTATTGAGAGGTCAGAGAGACAGGTGACAGTCCTTTCAGTGTCACCTACTGTACTTGCAGCAGCCAGCTCCCACATGGCCCCAGTAGGATGCCTCCCCGTCTCTTTTACTGGTGGTGCCCGATCTGGGACACATGCACCTGATGCTCTTTCCAAAAGGCTAGCAGGAAAAAAGCATCCACCACCTGCCCGCCTGTTACACCGGTAGCTCCTAAGTCAGCAACCAAAATTCAAATTTTTTTCTCCTTAGAGGTTTTGAGCTAGCCCTGTGCTAGCTCACAGCAGGACCAAGTCCCTGAGGCAGTATTGCCATCTCACATCATCCTGGAGGTGACAATCCATGCACACAGTTTTACCATTCAGTATACAGACTACAGGACTTCCAGCTCTGTTACCACTGGTACTACAAGGGGCTGTTCTTCTATAAACTTGCTTCTTCCTTTCCATTGTCCTCCACCTGATCTTGGCAAAAAAAAAAAAAAAAAAGAAAGAAAAAAAAGAAAGAAGAAAGATCTATACTGCCAACACAAATTCAGCTACCCGCTCTGAGCCACAGCTCTAACTCAGCCCTAGACCTGTCTCCTCCTACCCAGTGATAACTCTGCCAGTTACTTCCACGTGGAGGTAACAGGATCTGGTGACAAGATCTTTGTTCCCAGGCGCTCCTTGGCACTGCCTCTCCTGACCGCCGTGTCCTGTCCCGCTCATCACTCAGGCACTGCGTGCAGCTTGCATCTTTTTGTGCCTTCACATGCCAGATTTCTAGAGAAGATGTTTTCCTATCCATCCCCTGTTAAAAACTCTCAGCACCTGCTACTGCAACATTCTTTTAGATAAGATGTCTGCAGTGTGCGGTGGTGGTAACCAGTAAAGGTTAGCCACATTCTATGTCTCTTTATCCCCACAACAAGACATATAAGCTTTCTTCACAAAGACAATCTTTCTCCTCCATTTTAGAAGCACAAAAATCTGATCCACCCCACGTAAGGCATTATAGTAGCAGTGAGCAACCAGTGCATGTAGATATCTACGGCCAGAGTTCTTTTTTTTTTCCCTCTCTCCTAGGGAGATAATAAAGTCTTTACTAAAGTTTATCATCATGTCCAGCTATCAGACAGGACTGCACACTTGGATTGTACATTACACCTTCACAGGAATTAACTGGTGACCAGGGAAGGGGTGATAAATGCTCAACACTCATGCAATAAAAATCAAGAAAAAGATCCTCACCAATTACATTTTTTCAGAACACCTCTGATGTGCCCAAGCAGAAGTATTCTACCCAATCTCCTCAATAACATACCCTGAATAGAAACCTTCTGCTCTAGTAAAATAAATTCAGGCAAATTACCTGTTGCCAAACGACCAAAAAAAAAAAAAAAAAAAAACCAAACCTCTTCATTAAACCATTAAGCAGCCACAGTCTTAGACTATGTATCTCCTCCAAAACCAACTTTTCCTACCACGAGCTAATCTTCAAATGCTTAAATAGATAGCAGTTTCTGGTTCATATCCTTAAACCAGAAGCTGACTGCAAATTGCAAGATTTTTCTTCCTTGGTCACTTTCCAGCTGAGTTCAATCACTCCCTTTTGCTTTAAAGCATCACCAAGTGTGCACCAGGAGCCCTGATGCAGCTGCTTCTGATACTTTGACTCTGCAGGGCAGTGTTTCTCACCCTTTGTAAGCTGAAAAGCTACTTGAAGCTTTTAGGGGGGGGAAAAAAAAAGATTAATTCACAGCCTATCTTGAGTGATGTTCATTTGTAATACAGTGTATGTTAGGCAAAATTTTAAGCACTCAATTTTCATTTCCACTTAGAATCATAGAATCATAGAACGGCTTGGGTTGGAAGTGACCTTAAAGACCATCTAGTTCCAACCCCCTGCCATGGGCAGGGACACCTTGCACTCGGCCAGGTTGCCCAAAGCCCCATCCAGCCTGGCCTTGAACACTTCCAGGGATGGGGCATCCATGACTTCTCTGGGCAACCTGTTCCAGTGCCTCACCACTCTCACAGTGAAGAATTTCTTCCTCATCTCTAATCTAAATCTGCCATCTGTTCGTTTAAAGTCATTACTCCTTGTCCTATCACCGCACTCCCTGATAAAGAGTCCCTCCCCAGCTTTCTCATAGGCCCCCACTTCATTTGTTTATTTGCATGTGCAGAAATACATGTGGATATTTAAAAAAACAAATGCAGCTATTTATGGTGTCTTACACAGCACCTGTTGTCCTACCAGCCATTCACAGACCTAAGACTAAGAAACGTCTATCCTACAGCACGCACATTCAGGCACAGGCACACTTTGAAAACTGTGCCCTATAGAGGCCATTGTCAGTGCCTGTTCCTGAGCAACGCACCCGGCCCAGGTGAAGCAATTTTAAATTCTTCCGGGATTTGCATCTGGGAGGATTGCCAGGACATTTAGCAGATGGTGCTGAAATGGCCCTTCCTTCTGCTCAGATAGGAAGTTCAGCCTCAGCACTGTGTTATTTTCCATTAACTGTAGTCTGCCTTGCTGGAGATGCTGTATGTACACTGAAGGAATTTTACTGCCCAGTCTCCCTTGTAATCTTCTTAAAGATTTGCAAGAATGCTAAATTTGATGTGAAAGTGCTAAGTGTTCACTCTCTAGTGAGGAACAAGGCATTTTGCAAAACTGATGTAATGCTTCTTTGGGACCAAAGCAAACCAAATTGAAATTAATCTACCCTCAGCTTTAATCTGCTTTGACTTTTTCCTCTTTTGCTGATTGATGACTCCAGAGGGGAAAATCTTTCCTGCAAAGCAAAACCTTCCTCACCTGATGCTCTGGTCACCTCTCACCAGATTTTCAGCAGTTATTTCCCAAAGTGCTCTGTCTGGTCTAAAAGCCACCCGAAGCCTGAGACTTAACAATTGCTAGTGATATCCACTCCCCTCTCTTTGTATTTCCTTCTGTACTTATACCCAGTACGCCTTCTTCCTGTGTGGAAGCACATTATGACCTTAAACAGTCAATTGGGTTTGTCAGTCAGAAAACAAACCCTGTAGGCACCCAGGGTAGCTACCTAGCCTCTGCTCAATGCCACAGCACTGAGTTTTGCTTCCCAGGCTGGCCCCAGCAGAGTGGGTGTGACAATACCAACCTGCAGTGCTCGCACCCAGCACACCAACACCCCTCCGTGTGTATATACCTTAGGAGAGATGGCCTGGCTGCTGTCCTGCAGAAGGAGAAAGCTCTCCTCCCTCACTTCCTGAGCAGTGCCCAAGACGAAGCCCTGTTGATGGGGGCTGAACACCAGTGGTTGCTTTCCCTCCTCATGGACTTCAGTGAATTCTTCGAGTCCACTTTGTTGGGGGTTTGTTGAGATTGTGAATGCATGGCTGGTGGTCTCCTACCTGACTGGGAGGTATGGACTGGAGATGCTCCATCACATCCATGACCATGAGATGTCTGGAGGAGGACTGCCAGCTCCATGAGCCTGGGCTTAGGATGCCTCACTGTGCTTACAAAGTATTTTGTTTTACTCCAAAGGGAGCAAAATGGATTCCTTTCCCCGCATCTCAAGCTAGTGTTGAAATTGCTGATGATGAATCCAAAGTGATCTCTGCCTACTGTGATGCACATGTAGTCATTTAACCACCTGGTCCAACCTGTCACCCAGCCCCAGTGTTAATTTCACCTCATCTGCCCCCCAGAAGTCTGTTGTATTTTGGAGCTCTGTTCCCCCAACCCCCACTCCTGCTCTGCTTATGGTTCCTCAACACCCAGCATCCCAGGCTTGCAATGGAGTAGATAGATGGGAAAAAATGAAATATAATTCCCTGCCCCTATTTTTCCCAAGCTGGGTGAACATCACCTTAGGGTTTCCTTGGTTCAGAACCATTGGCATGCTTGAAGGGAAGGGAGAAGAGCTGTCCCAAGCACCCAGGACTGAAGGCAGAGATGGGATCCCACCTGAGCTACAGTGAGATGCCTGTTTTTTTCCTGTTCCCTTTCTTCCTCTTTTCCCTTTCTGAGAGAGGTGTGAGCTCTGAGGGAGGTGAGGATATGCCCAGCCTGGCCAAAGAAGGCAACCAGGCTAAGCAGGACAAATGTAGACCTCAAGTTTCTTTCAATTTCCACACTAGGAGCCCAAGACCTGAGCTGGGGCCAGGCTGCCTTGCCAGGCCATGCAGTTTGGAAAGGGCTGAGAACAGGACAAACACCATGCCGCTGGGTCTCGGACTGAGTTGCGTAGCTCTGTCCGACACCTCAGATGGTTCACCTGGAGACAGAGACACTGAAAGCACTTCGGATAGGCCACGGCAGGAGAACATCTGGCGAGAGCTGGCCCTGTTAGGTTCACACTCAGTGCAGAGTGCTGCAGCGATCTGGACTAGGAGCCCAGCTACTATTCTGGAGACGTCACTTTTGTGTCCATAGCCTTTTCCGCTGGGCATTTGGTTGCTGCCGTTTTCTTCAGAAATACTCCTTGTGTCGAACCTGTCCTCAAGCACGAGCCAAAGGGTGCTTTGTACCTAGCAGGCTGGAGTAGCCGTATGCCTCCCACTCCACTGGTGAGAGATTGAGACTGTCCTAGCACAGTCTTTGAGGAAGACAAAGAAATCGTGTTGCTAGGTACATTTAAAAATATCTTCTCAGGCAAAGTAACAGCTGGAAGCAACAAGCAAGAGTCAGTACCATATGTTTGTATTATGTAGCAGCATCAGAGCTGGCTCTCTACTGGCAGTCATTTGAGATCCAGTGCCTGAGGCCACAGCATTAGTCAGTTAAAATAGGGCTTAACGCTATCCTAGCTTACACGTGCACAAATTTTCCTAATGCCAATTATGGTTGCACGTTGCTTAACCAAGGGCAGCATTTGGTCCATAAGCTCTTTGCATGCCCTGTAATTTATGCTTTTTGCATTGTGTAAAAAAAACAATCAACTGTGTTGTTGGTTGCAAAACAGCTTCTCCTGTAATTACCCTGGTTGTTTATGCCACGGTGATGTGTCCTTAGACGTTGAGCAGTGTAAAAAGACTGATACACCCTAAAAGTGTAAATGGCAATTAGGAAATTTCATCAGGTGCTGAGTAAGATGGAATGTTTGTGATATTTTAATGCTAGCCTTTGCTCTGTTTCTCTGTATTGGTGAAATACATAGGTGTCAGTTGTTATGGGAAATCTGTTTGGGGACAGCTCAATGAAAATCAGTATATATCCAATATGTCAATACTCTGTTCTCTCATACAAATTACGTGTTTCCTTTTTAGTAAAATTGTAGTAAAGGAACTGAGATCTACAGAATATTCACTGTAAAAATATCATAAATGGGTTTACACTTACAGTGTCATGCCTTTGGCGTGTACCAACAGCAGGAATGGCCATTAGCTACAGAACAAACTGAGTGCAAATAAAGCACTTGCATGGAAGCACAGCCTATGGAAATTGTGCAGCTGCAGTGTGGTCTAGCATCTCCTGGTATGTGTATCGAGTATATCATCCCTTACAAAGCTTTTGAAATAGTGGCTTTTTGCTTGGTACTATTAATTTTTAATCTTTGACTGAGAGGCTCAGCTCCTTTGCTATTGTGCATTGGTCAAGCTACTGCCAGTGGTACCACACCAGGCTGCACACACAGATAATCTGCTGTAAATTAGAGCCAGAGTCTGGGGACCTGATGGGGTGCCCACCACTACGTCGTAAGCTGAATAAAGAAATGGTGAAGAATTCAAACTGTGTTTCTGATTAATGACAATCCATCATAGTGGTAGGCATAGTGCAGTTAAGTGCAGCGTTATCAAGAGAGTTTGGAACTGGAGGAAGTGAATGTGAAGCTTCAGCAGAGGGTTAACAAAATCAGAAGCACCAGAAGGAGCTGTGACCATCATGGTTAAGTCATAAGCAGAGAGGAGGAGGACTGATTCCAGTCGCAGGAACAGAAGCAACCTGGCAATTAGCTGAAGCATTATTTTGAACGTTTTAAAGGCTTCTGGTCAGTGCAGCCCTTCAGCACGTATCTGCTGTTAAATACAGATAGGCGTCGCTGAACTTTGCCCTAGGTAGTTCTGCAGACGGTTCGGAAACTATGAGATGGATGGCACAATCTGTGCATGTTTCCTGGTTGTGCTTTGATTTGTGATGGACAATGAGTCATGGAGGGTGATGGCACACAGAATTACAATATTTCTGCATGAGTGTAAGAAGCTATAAGCTTTAAATCATGGGCCTAGGGTGTTTACTGCTTACATTCTAGAAGAAGACAGTTTACACTGTATTGCATAAATATGTGTTATGAGAAATACTTCGTTATCTTCATTTCACGAAAATAGGATGTAGTTTGAAATGGCAGTTGCTTTGGGGGCTGGTTTCTCAGCTGCTGCTGCTGAGCTTAGAGGTGGGAAATCCAACAACCTTTTAAAATAATCTGTGAGGCATTTAAGGAGTACTTTTTATTTCTGTCCATCTCTTTCATTTTAAGATCCATAGATCACATGTAGTCAAAAAAAGAGCAAGATGGCTATTTTTGCCCAGTCATAAGCCAGATGTCACTCATGTCATGGGAAGCATTTTGGAAACACTCTGCCATCTTTTACGTAGAAGGGAGAATCTGAGCCTAGCACAGTGAAACATGCCATTTGCATCCAGTTGTTACAGAAGCCTTGGCTTCGGTCTCCCGTGCTTACCTTCACTGAGGACAGTCTGCAGAACCCTGCTGGAAGATATCTCAAACTGCACAATTGCACTGAGCAATTCTTTTTTTTCTTCATATGAAAACCGCTGTTGGACACACAGCCCTCTCATAAGTTTCTTTAGTGCCCGATGCTAACCTCAGTTCCTTTATATTGTATCATCTCAGATTAGACCTTCTCTGTACACTCATTTTTCTGCAGGCTTCCATGATTTGTATAAACAGATATTACGAAAAAATCTTCGTTTCTTAAAACTTCTCTTTATTTTTACATTCAATGCGTGAGGACAGACAAGATGAGTATTCATGACAAAGTATAAAGCCATATACTGTCCTCAAAACAGTAAAAGATATAATGTGTAAGAGTTTAAAAAAGTATTTTAGAAACCTTGTATTTCCAAAATTCCTCATTATCGAAAATTCAAATCTTTTAGAAAAGTGGAGTTCAATATCCTTGTGCATTAAGCGGTATAATGAAAGTATATGGTGGTGGTTTTCACCTTTTTTTTAAGAAATCTGTCTCTGCATTACTAACAATCTTTATGTAACCTATTGATGGAGCCAACAGCTTCCATAATACGTAGTATACACAGTTACAAACAATTTTAAAAGTTATATTACAAAATATACAGTAGTTCCTTTTTACATTTTCATAGATAAACATTGCATAGTTTTCAAATAAGTAATATATAACTCAATCACGTGAGCCTTTTTCTGTATAACTTATGAAAAGTTCTGTACACTCAAATAATTATAAATAAAGTGTAAATATCTTTTGTCAAGAGTAGGGGAGAAAATATACCAGGACATGTTGTGCTGCCAAGTGTTAAACAGAAGTCTTTTTTCTGGAATCTGCCTAAAACAAAGGCACAATATGGCCTGAAGTTCACCAGGAAGGAGAGAGGAGAGTAAGAACTGAATATATTATAGGGGAAATGTTACAACAAGGAACCATAAAGTACTGATAAGTCTGACCATAATTTTTACCCTGATTCTTCAGTAAGAACTGCTTTTCCTCTGATGCTTTGCTGAAAGTTACTATTACTGTGCTTGATGGCTTTACTTCAAGATGCAAAATAAGGTGCATGTTAAGAAATGAGTAAGAGTAGATGAAAATGTTTCCTGTTTCAATGGGTCGTCAATGGAAATTTAAGACAACTTTGAAAGAATTTTGGATATTTTTCTCATATTTTTTCTGTAGAAACAGAGCGTGGGAAATGCACACTGGGACTTAAAGAAACACAGGTTGTGAAAGCATTCAGAACTGTGAGAATAAAATGAAGAACAATTATTGAAGATACCACAATTCCACTTTGAAAATGAGGTGTTGACAAAATTCTGTTTGAACTATATGAAGAAAAAGGTAAATAATTTTTAAAAGAATAGTTTAGTATAACTGTTCTCTGTTACTAAACCCACGAAGAGCAGAACTACACTAAAATTAAATCCTTTTGGAAATTCACTCTGATTCTAAGCATTTTGTCACTGGCTCACAATTATAGAAACAGTTGGAATCTCAGTTTAAATGCAATTTGCAAACATGTTTTAGGCAATTAGTTTGCCATTTTAAATGTTAACTTAAAAAAGTAAATGAAAAAATTTTCCCTTCTAAAATGTGTATGTTTACCTGATAGCTGAATGCAGCCTGCTTCTCCTAGCGCTTTGCAGAAAACAAACAACTGTTCAGAAGTAAATGTGTTCTAGCAGCACAGAGCTGCTATGCTAAACTAAGGGTGTTCTCAGCATTTCCATTACAAATTTAATCTACAGCTCAGCCATGTAAACTGGCTTTAAATGATACTGGTTGGCCTACACCCAGCCACATGATTTTCTTCCTTTTAGCGGTTGGACCTCAGATATTATCCTGTGCTTGCTCATACCTAAGCTATTGAAGGCCAACAGAAGCACTGAATGCATCTTTGAAATGCTCTTTTTCTGATACTGAAATGATGCCTTTTGTCAGTCCATGATTCAGAGCAGTCTCATAAGCATTTACTAAAACATCAGTAACTGTGAGATCTGTGCACAAGAAGCTTCACACCAAGTGCTACACTACCTATGGATTAACTACACGTGGTAATGATTACACTAACCTATGGGTTTTATTAGGGATTTGGATTGCTACATACAATTGCTAGTAAAATTCACATTATCTCCAAGGAGGGTGGTTCAGAGCGTACAGTGACGGTGCAGAGTGAACACTCCTTTCTCACCAGTAAATGCTGCTATACGTCCCGCACTAGCCATAATCTGCTCTCCAGGTTCTCTCTTTTGTAGCTTTAAAGCCAGTGTCCACCACTGCTCTTAAAGGCCTTTTTGTGGCTCAGCCAAACAGAGCCACAGTTGCACGCAGATCTCTCGGTGTCAGCCCAGACTTGGGTGGCTCTCTCCACCCTACACTGGCCACTCGTCCTCCCTCCTGCACCATTCCTCTGACTGTGCTAGGACAAGTGCTTACGGGGTTACACGGTGAACAGGACTGGGGAGGACTATCTAGAGAGAGGAATGGCCATGCAACCACATCCTGAGTCCATCAAGCTCTTTTGTAGCCACTCAGTGTCTCCAAAACCAGTGTTTAACCTTCAGCAGGCAAAGGCATCAGCAATTACGCTTTGGCCTTTCGTTTGAGGCAACAAAAGACAGCAGCTCCTGTCCCCAGTGTTAAAGGAGACAAAGAGGGCTAAAAAGGGGCTTATGCATACCTTTAGGCCAGACCAGGACTCCCAGAGCTTCTGAGGGATGTCCCGGCATGTCATTTTCCTCCACCCACAGAAAACAGATTTTGCCCATATTGGGAATATTGTTTTCCTTTTTGACCACTGCAAACAGGCCAATGAAAACATATGGATTCTTTTTGTTTGGTTGGTTCCCCCCCCACCATTTCCAGAGCCTTTGAGATATCATAAAGTAACTTCTGCTGAATAAGCCAATAGGTCAGAAAGGCTGTTGTGCAAGTGCATTGTTTGTTTGTTTGTTTTTTCATTGTTTGAATTGATCACACTCCTTTCATCCCTCTGTTCATGGGGCTACACCAGGATTTCTTTTGTTTGCTACTGATAGCATTGGATGAATGTACCACACAATAGATCCTCTGCAAGCAGAACTGTCTTTAGCTTTTCAAATGATCATAGGTTTTCTAGGGACTCTATCAAGCTTGTTTGACTCCATTTCTTGATGAGTGATATATCACTGGCTGCAGGAACCTAACAAAATGTTCACTCTGTCCTCAGTGCATTGTCCAAGGTGGTTTTCAAGAGTCTGACTGTCCTACGCTGTATGTCTGTTGATCCACTACTATAAGGCTGTGTTGTTTGTGCCTGTTTTTTCAACACAAGCTGCAGCTGGTGCCCTTCTTACACCTCTTTCTTCATCAGCCATTGCAATGGTGTTTTCATAAACCTCCATAGTTTTTAGCTGCTTGTCTTTGGCACCCTCCTGTTCTGCATTGACTTTGCAGCACTTGCAGAAGCCGCAGCAGTGTTTCCCACAAAAAGAGAGTGCAGACATAATCATATTGTCCCAGGGCTCTAGAGAGTGCATCCAGATGGGTAGGAAATCCCAATTTTGGAGCTTCTCAGGCAGTGAATGTGGTCGCTTTGACTGCATAACATTAATTACAATCACAGCAATACACAAAGCAAACAGGGGAAGGCAAACACCCAAAAGGACTGGCCAGCCTGCCAGTGACAGACCAAATATAAACAAAGGCAAAAGAAAGAAGCAGACAAGAAGATAAAATATAGCAAACCATCTGTACTTGGCTGTTATGTTTCCCAAGCTCTTGCACAACCGGATTGGCAGCCGGGTAAAAGGCAACGGGTAAAACAGAATAATCCCAGAGACGTTGAAGAAAAAGTGGCATAAGGCAATCTGAAAGCAAAAACATTTGAGAAGTTCATTATTTCAAATGCCTTTAAATGCTCCCACCCACATAATAATAACTTCCAGTATCCATAAGTTTTCAATTAAGAGATGGGAAGATTAAAAAGGTTATTGACAAATT
The DNA here is from genome assembly GCA_013399475.1 of Chauna torquata. Taxonomy (NCBI): domain Eukaryota; kingdom Metazoa; phylum Chordata; class Aves; order Anseriformes; family Anhimidae; genus Chauna; species Chauna torquata. The sequence goes on along the minus strand of VXAL01001019.1, from coordinate 338,736 downwards.
ACTAATGGTACGAATCTGGATTTTCCAAAAATTAGAGAAAAGTTTATAGGGCACTGAGGAGATTCCTCTAAAGTGACTTTGTCTAGGTCTTTTATAATCATTTGGTTCACACACTTCAAAATTCTTTTTTAAAAAATAAGCATGAAGAGACAAGTACTCACTAAAGCTTTCAGAGGTCACTTGGACAGAATAAGCATATACTGAACAAAACAGTACATTCCCTGCTCCCATTATCTCATTTTCCTTCTGTAAATGTTACCAGACTAAAGCAAACATGAAAGTACAGGATTCTGATTTTTAGAGTACATTATAAAAATAGCAGTTTATCTTGAGAGCAGAACTTGGTCAAGATAGTATCTTCTCACGATTACATCTGTTCTATCATCTTGTCAGAGGACGATAAAATAACTTCTGTAATTTTCTTAATTTATTGTGGCTAGTAAAAAGTATTCATCCTATTCACAAAGGAAACTTCATTATCTTTCCACTCTTTGATGTAGAGGGTTCACTCAAATGTTATCTTCTGCTTGCAATGTTCTTTACCAGGTGGTAAATGGGAGCCCAAAGCCAGGCTGCCTATATCTTAGGTAGTCTGAGGCAAAAAGGAATTTAATAAAAGCCATTCAGATGAGATTTAAATGAGGATGTAGTTGTCATGATGCTCACTGCAACATCACACAGGTTGACAGCTTGCAATCTTATGGGTGTCAAAGCCTCTTCTTAGATGACAGAAGTCCCTGTACACTGCATGGACAGAGTTTGGGGCCTGAGCAGGGAACTTACAGAAATTAGCAACCCTCATAGGGGATTACCCAAGAAAGTTGTCAGTGTGGGCACTGAATTCCAAGATGATAAGATCTCAGGCTCTGCAGTCAAGTGGCCAATCCTGTCTGATTTCTGAATGAATTCAATCAGATCAAACTAAATTTATTAAGCAAGATTTTACTACGTCTTGGCATTCTAAGAATGCTTAATAGAAGCTTTTTGCTCTAGTAGTTGAAATTAATAAGCAGTTATTAGTAGCACACACAGAATCAAGCCCAATATCCATGACATATTTGCATCAGAACTAATTTTGTCAGGTTTTTATTCAGAAAAGTTGCAACTTCTAAAGAAATTCAAGGAAGCATTGGTTTATACTGACCTGTAAAGAATATTTTAATGTACTCCCTGGGCTTGCTAAAGCTGCAAGTATAGCTGTTGTGGTTGTGCCAATGTTAGCTCCTAAGGTGAGGGGATAAGAACGCTCAACGCTTATAACACCAATGCCTAGGAGAAAAGAAACAGCATTGAGTAGCTTCAGAAAGATGAAAAAGATAAAAACGTGGGGATAAAAAATACAACATTGACAACTTACCAACAAGAGGTGTAATAGCAGATGTGAAAACAGAACTACTTTGGACAACAAAGGTCATACCAGCCCCTGCAAGCATAGCCAGGTATCCAGCTAGCCAAGTAAAAGGATATGGGAAATCTGAAAAAAATAGAGGGAGGACATTGCATTTAGAATAACAGAATGTTCCACACAATAGACATACAGCAATGAAAACACTACTAAGCATTTCAAATGTAAATATATTGTTTGCATATTGTCTAAAACAAGAAGATTTGGGGTCAGAGCGAGTGCTGCTACTTTAATTTACCCTGTTCTTTGTACTCTCTCTCCAGCCTTCCAGCACTGGACAGACTGTCAGACGGATACTAGACTAGGTAGACCTTTGTCCTGACCCAGGGTAGTATATGTGTTGTAAAACAATTAGGTACTGGAAATGTTTCCACTGAGCTCAACACCTTCTAGGTGTCTGTAGTGTCTTAGTTTTGGCAACTAAGCAACCACCACATGGATCAGATCTTCACAAAGTTCTGAAGAACATTCTGAGAAAATCAGGAGGTTCTAATTAGTTTCAAGCTGATCATCTCCTAATAATTCACTAGTTACTTTTGCAAAGAAAAGCTAATCACACTGATTAGAGAAACTGAGCACAATGGTCCCTTGTAGTCTGCAGATTTATGAATAAGCCAAGAGGTCAGGACTTCATCAGTCCAGAAGACACAGAGGGATTCTAAGTAGATCACAAATGAACAGTAACTGGCAGCTGATTACTTTCTACCCATCTATTTTGATTTAGGCAGTGTTCTTTGCCCAAGAGAAGAGAAGACAGAACAGGGACCACTTTGTTGCCTTCCCCATGTCTGTGAGCCCTCTCTTCTACAAAATCAGGTGTATGTCAGGCCCGCATTTTCCTGGTACAGGTCCTGACCTCTCCATTCAACGGAAAATGAAGAAAAGGCAGCCAAGTGGAAAAACAACAACAAAAAAAAAAACAGCTGTTTGCACACAATGAAAACAGGCTGAAAAATCACCTGGATAACACAGGAAAAGACAGAAAGTACCAATATGCAGGATTGCTTGTCTTACTGAGGAGGAGGTTAAGAAATGGAACAGGGTAAGTAAAGGAAATTTGGTCATTAATCTCTACATACATTTATTCAACTTACTTTAAAAGAAACATGCAGGCCCTGTGCCAAAGCAGGCAATCATGATCTCAGCACTATCTTTTGAGGATGTGAAGATTACATTTCTAACAGCTAATGATTATTCATCAAGATACAGAGCCTGGACTTTGGTCTCTGTTGTTAATCTGCAGTTCAGAAGCAAGCTGTTAACTAACTGTTTTTAAAAGGAAGAAAATAACATGCTGAGCTGAAGAAATATCGGGGGGCCACAACTCTGGTTCAATACTATTTTCTTGAAACTATTCTGTAATAACTGCATAACAGAACAGGAGACGTCAACAAATGTGCCCAATGTCCTTGCTATTTCTAAGAATGATCTTTAGGAAAAGCAAGTAATTACCAGTGTTGATTGTCTTCTTGATAACACTCGCTACTTGTCCTTTAAGCACTGAGTTTAATAGCTTAACAATCATCACCAAACAGGAGCACAGAACAAGCAAGGACAAAGCCAGAAGGATGAGACCGATGGCAAGATCAGGCAGGTCTGCTTCTGCAAAGAGATGCCGGCCTGAAAAAAGAAAAGGAAAACAAATTGGCCTAGTCACATTTTTGCTTCTAATCCCAAGGCCAGCTCTGGTTTTCACACACAGCCCTAAGAAAATGGGACCAAAGCACACACAGCTTGAAGCAATGATGCAAAGAGTAAAAATGCCACCTCTCTGGCTCCACAAAAAACACATCTGAGAGGGGCTGTTGTATGGACACTTTTAAAAAATACACAGCAGGCACATCTGCAGGGCAGGCAGAAGCTGGGTGACCACATGCAGCTTTGCGCAAGGTAGGAGAATACAATGGAGTGAGGAAATTGTGGTGTGCTGTGCTCCTAGCTGGGTTGTGAGTCAGCTCTTCCCAGGGATGCCTGTGTGCCTGAGAATGGTTTTTGAACATCCTAAACAGCACGCACAGGGATGGAGATACCCAAGCAACCACCACAGCAAAGTAACTGTAGCACCACGCCACCTGAACAGCAAGCGTGACGTGATACTGAAGACCTCATTTACTGATATCAGGGAGCACAGAAAGAGATCCATGCGCAGCCAGACGCAGCGATGATGCTAGTAACTCCAGCTGTATAACAGAGCACAGGCTGTTTTGACTCCACCTGTAGTAGTACCTTGTGTACGCTTACAGGTGAGTGCCTCTTGATATAACTCTGAAGTGGTCTGTTGACACCATTAGAAAGATACGTATCTCTGTAAAGGTATTACTGAAGAAGAAATAGTTCTGCTACTTACATTTGCTGATATATTCTGTTTCAGATATATTTCTCATGGTCCAGGTCACATTTCCTGCACTCCAGCAAAGGTCGGGAGATGTGCAGTTTTCTGAAGGTGGAATTGTGACATTCTGCAGCGTCTAAAGATTGCCAGAGAAAGCAGATGGTTCAGTCACCTACAACCTTCATTAAGAGCTCATACAAAGTTCTAGGTTTTTACTGCAACCAAGAATCCATCAACTAAAGGCAGATTTGTAAGCTGGAGGGCAACTTAATGGCACCACATTAATGACATGGCAAAATTTCTTGCATTCTTAAAATAAAGAGCTGTTTTGTTACTCAAGTCAGTCAATGCAACTTTAAAGACAAAAATATCCCCCAAACATTCTGCATCATAACAACCATAGCACCAGATCATCAGTAGCTAAGAACCTTAATCACTGATCTCAGGGTCCATGGAAATAGATTAACGATTCAGCCTACGCTTGTCTTCCAAGAGCAGAAGGACTGCAGGACACCGGGGCTCAGACCTCACCGAGCGTTAGCACCCAGGCAGTGTGGAGAAGGGGCTGCCAAGTGCTGCTGGGGGCCTGGGAGCAGCACGCTTGCCTCGGCCTCCTCCTCACCTGAGGTGGAGCACCCAGCGCCTCGGCAGGGTAACCCAAGCGGAGTTTCACACTAGCGTGCCTCTGCGCCTGGCACTATCTATCTCCCATGGCTAGCATTTCACTGGCCATCCAGACTGTCACTCAACAGGAGCTGGGCTCCTCTGAAAACCCAAGCACTTAATTTTAATCTCTGCTGTGTGTCCTGAAGTATCTTCTGCCTCAGGACTTCAGGAATTGGTTTTATATACATACTAACAAGTAGAATAAGTCACTTCAGAGGTCCAAGGGATATTTAATGCTCTAGCTGTTAGTTAAGCTGAACAACACAAACTAAACACAGCTCCACAGTCTACCAAAGTACTCATTGGTGTTGATCTGGGCAACAAGTTCTTCCAAGCTGCAGTGCTGCTCGGGTGAAGAACAGACGATTTCTGTTCTTCACAAACAGCCCCCATGGAGGCTTTGTCTGAGGGCAGTTTTCCAAGAAAGCTGAAGTACCAACGGCCTGCAGACCACCCTAGCACACATAAGACTAAACCTGCTTAGATCAGATAGATATATGGTGGGCAAAAGGAGATTTTTTTTTTTACACCACAGGCCTATGCTGCAGATTTTTTCCACTTTCAGGGAGTCAGTAGGAGTACCAATTTTAAAGGCATTTGGATGTGAAAGGAGTGGAAGGCTTGGCTCCAAACCACCAGTTCCAATAAACAAGGGCCTGCATGGTACCCAAAGTAACCAAGTCAAGTTCACCACTGCATGACATGCTTGGTGTAGGTGGTACAAAAGCTATATTAAATTGTTTTCATTCTTTTTCTGCTGCAACAAATACTCATTTAAAAATCTAATTTCACAATCCTGTGATAAGGACTGTCAGCTACAGATCAGTAATATATTTTCTGAGGAGCCTGACAACTAATTTAACATAATACTTACCACATTGGTTTCCGTTACACACCAAATCTTTACCAGGCTTTTGTTTTTTGCAGATTCATCATTTGTAGCAATTGCATTTATTACAGATTTATCAAGCTTAAAAACAAAAACAAAAAACATAAAAAAAAATCAGTGTCATTCTTCCAACAACGGTGGAATAACTTATAATAACTTATAATAACTTCCCTTTGGAAATTCAATCATATAAAGCCTATATGACCATCTCTAACGCTGGAGATGCTGCGCAACAGGGAGGAAGGGTTTTACTCCCAGAAAAAGGTACAAGTCTACGCAAACAACCACTCACACTGTGCCTCATCCACCTCAAATCACCCACCCCTTCATCTCAGCCATTCTATTTAAACAGCCACACCGACACAACTGCCTAAATATTTTTACTGCCATTTTAGGAGCTGTGCACACTCCTCTGGCCTCCAACTGCCCCTCCAGTAGTGTGTGAGTTTCCCATAATTTGTGTCATTTCTTCAAGTCCTATGCAGATCTTCTGGATGGGCTAGTTCGTCTCAGGTAGTGCTATCTGCCAACGTCTATGCAACAGGCTGCTGTCCCATCCATCCCATGTGTCACATCCCTTCCCAGCCCTCTAGCTACACCTATCCTCTCTAAGGTGAAATGCAGTTGAAATAGAAATGGGAAATATAGAGCTGGGGCTTTATGAAGAAGAATCCACCTGCTAATGAGCTTTACCCCAATGACACAGAGAAGTGAGTGAGAGTCCCCCTCCCATATTCAGAGCATTTCAGTTAGCTGTGGTTGTACCAAATAAGCAGCTTCATTAAAGAGAGAAAGAGCTTACCTCAATGATGAGCTTTGTAAAAGGGTCTGTGATAACTTTTAGTAGCTCAGGGGCATCCTCACCACTTTCAAGATGAAAGGACTCAACTATAACATTAGTGAGATGGTAAAGATAGCCAGAAATAACTTCAATGGGCAACAACACAAACACAGCGAGCCAGTTAAAGAAATCATGGATTGTTGCCCCAGCAAAGGCCCTGCAAGAAGAAATTCGAAAACAGAGCTGCTTTTAATTAAATAACATGTGCACAACTTCAATTAAATATGAAATCAGAAGGGTGGAGATGAAGCCCATTTCAAGATAGGAATTATTTCATTTCTAGGGTCCCAGAAGATGGCTGCTTTATTACAGAGCTCTAAGTTTTCTCCATACCATTACCCGAGCGAAAGAGTCAGCCAGGGTGACCGAAGAAAAACTAGAGAAGACAGAAGTGATCCTTAACACAAGGCTGCCAAGAGTACTCGACTGAAGAAAGAAGCATCTGTACAGCCTACATCCGTTTTGTGTCTCACCCATTTTTGGTACGTTTTTAATCCTCAACGAGGATTTGCCTCTAGGATCCATTCTCCCTGACTCATGCAGAAGATGGCTCTTTGCAGCTCTCTCACATATTCTTGCAAACCATGGCTGTACAGCTCTCTTCCAGCTTCTCCTCCACAGCCAGAAGAGCCACAGCTATTTCCTTAGGGGCACTCTTTCCCACGTTCCTAATAGCTGCTTGTGCTCCTCTTAATTCTGTGCAATCTGCCTGTATTTCTTTTAAAATATAGCTCCTTCAATTAAGCATTGTAAAGGAAGAAAATGTGGAGGAAATATTCCTTCAAATGCTAATCCTGTATTTTAGGTTCCAAACTGCTTGAGGGGAAATTAGGTGGAACATTCAAAGTAGGCCAACAAAATTGAGTGTGCTACCACAGAGAGAATATCTTAATCAGTAGAGGTCACCAGATTTTTTCTTTCCTTTTTGTGAAAAATACATCTGTGAGTGCACTACAGAACATGTGCATGCAGAGGGAAAAATAGAGTATTTAGAGACTGAAGTGATTGTTAAGGACTACATTAAAAATCAACTTCTTTCCCATTATTTTTTTTTTCCCTGATCAGAAACAAATAGGCTACTTTGTCATTGGAATTGAAGTGACAGAGACTAGCTTAACCAAAGATTCAAAACAGCAAATCTTGAAGAAATATGCTCTGGCTAGGTGTATTTCATATTTCTTATTTCATAAGATACCAAAGTCTCATATCCCTCCCATGTTTACTGCCCATCTCCAGTTAAGCCATCAGATCTCAGTGATAACACCAAGTGGCAGTCTAAAAGTTGTCACTGTATTCATTTGACAGCCAGAACACTTCATTTATCTATGGCTACCAGTTGCTGCTTATTGTAGACTTCAAAAACCTTGAGCATTGAAGTGTCTCTTAAAGAGAGTAGATCAGAATAATGTAATATCAACTTATTAACTCCCATAATGAAAAGGTAATCGAAGGTGGATGGTATTAGGGGAGCAGTTTGAAAATTTATCCTTGTGTAAGATTCTGTTAAAAATGGTGAACTCTTACAAAAACACAAAAATGTAAAGGAACCCCACGTGCTTTTCTTCAAATATGTGAAGCCATCTATCTGGACAGCATTATACTTTGGCCATGGCAGTTGTGTGAAGAATGATGACAGCTTAGAACTTGCTATCAACTCAAAGCTGACAGCTTAGGAAGCAGAAAATTATGGAATTCCCTTCATTATTTCTTATGACAAAGCAAAAAAGAACCTTTTTCTTTTTTTAACTTCCATTGAGATAAGTGGTAAAATCCTTTATGATTAAAATCTATTTCATTGAGAGGTCATTAAAGTTGCTTTAGAAGTTTGCTTGCGACTTTCCTAACTAGACATTCAAATTCTGGACAATAGAAGGGTTGAATGGCTGTAGTGGTGATAGGCAATATAGGAGAAAACCTACCAAGAAGGAAGAAAAGTAACTTTTCAGATCTAGTGTTTAAGTACAATACCTTCTAAATTCATTCCTGTCCCCGGCTTGCATGAGTGCCACAATTGTGTTTGTAACTGAGGTGCCAATGTTTGCCCCCATAATGATAGGAATAGCTGATTGTACAGTCAGCACTAGAAAGCAGAAAATGAAGCATTGAATGAAAAATCAGATCATCAGCAAGCTATTTGGTCCAATGAAAATTAACCTATATTAATGCCACAGGTACCTGACTTCCCTTGATGTCACTGGGATCAGACACTCCAATCCAGATATGTTTGCTTTAATCAAGCCTCTTGGGAACGCAGTACTCCAATAGCCTAGTGACCCCCCCGCTGCAGCCCATGGCTATCTCCTTTCACCACATGTTAGAAGGCCAGTATAAGAGTCTTCTTTCCCAAGCATTTGCCTACTTACTGCAGAATTTTGTAATGATGCCAGAAACAAATGAAGTTCAGTAACTGGCTAACAAAAGAAAAGTACGTGGATACTTTCAAAGTTAGTGCATTCAATGCCAAGGCTTCCAGTGATTTTCACTGCAGTTATGGACACTATTTTCTGCAGTGTATTAACTTTTTCTTTTTCTTTTTTCTTTTGGTATCAGGGCAACAGCTGTGAAAGTCTTTTCCTGCAGTCACTACTCTTAACCCCAGTGCTTCTACAACTTGAGCACAGGTGGGAACATTTGTACCCCACACCAAGATTTGTGGGTGATCTCTAGCAAGATACTGTAAGCAGACTTACGTGTGGAGGACACCATGCTGACCACAATGGATGAAGAAGTACTGGAGCTCTGGACCATAACGGTCACCAGAACTCCTATCACCAGTCCCGCAACAGGATTAGACAGCACCGAGTCATCTTTAAAAATGTCCCCTGCTGCTTTACCTACAAGAACATATTCTCAGAGTGAGGGAAGTACAAGGTGAAGTCAATAGGAATTAGCAGAGCATTTAATTAAAGATCATTCGACCATTTAATATGATACATATGTAGCCATGCTTGCCAGCCGAAAAATGTACAAGGTGATGTAGCCCAGGGATCCACATTCAAGTTCTGAACTCTCAGTTTATCCGTTATCAGGCAATACATTATATTCCCTCATTTCAGTGCCTAAACAAGCTCTAGTGAACTTTGCAAAGAAACATATAAAACCACCATCAGAGGAAAGACTGAAGCGCAAAAAACCACACATACATAGATTTAAATGCTATTACTGCCTTGATGGCTTTTGGTTACTGCCTCAAGGAAAACTATTTTAATAATTCTGAGTAATTCTGTTCCTGTCGCTTTCTGTGTTGCTGAAAATCCAGAATAATTCTGCAGAAGTTCACATATTTCTTTGATAACCACTTCTGAATCCATGAGCAGAATTCAACCCTTGGACAGAGGTAAATGTAAAAACACATTTCAATAGCTTTCATCTTGGAAGGATGTGGGAGACATTTCAATGCTGAATGCTTTGATCAAGAGCGTAATTTTCATATTTCACCTTGTTGAAAAGACTTTCATATGGGACGGATTTATGATCAGGTGCATTTGTGTAAACTGTCAGTAGAGTAACAGGAACCTCTTAAGAAATTGAGGCCAATAATCCCTGCATCAACAGCTCTTTGGAATCTGAGAAACAAAGGCCCTTTGTTTCCCACAGAGGAAGGTCAGTCTTCAAGCAGAGATACTTCCTTCTGAATCTATATCTCTACACATAAATCTATGCATTATGCTCTTGAAGAATTATACTTGCAATTTGGTCACTCAGATGAGATTTACTGCCTCATTCATAGCTTAGTCTTGATATTTTAGATGCATTTTCTTACCTCCTACCAGTTGAAAAGCAGAGCTCAGTACATCCAGAGAACACACGAATAAGTAGAGTAATCCAAGCAAGATAATAAACTTTCCTATCCCGTACAGTACACGAATTATTTTTCCTTTCCTATCCAGTTCTGCAAAACAAACACATTATGCATAAAAAAAAAAATTGTTTATTTTATCTGATGTTCTCTCCAGAACAGTTTAGTGCACAAGCAGAGACTACAGAGTTAAGTACAGCGTTGTGACCCCTGTGTGTAATTAAACCCAAAAGAGTGTTCTTGTTAATATAAATTTTAACTGCAGAAGCAGGTAGTTCATTTACCTAGTTTTACCAGAAAAAAAAAAAAAAGCCTTTGGTATATGACAAATGCCTTATGAAGTCTGAGATTCACCCTTGGTTTTACACATTCATCCTACTGAGTAAAGAAGAATAAATAGGAGCCTGAAAACAAGATCATATTGCTTTTGGATTGTTTTCCATATATCCCCTTGTGTTTTAAGGAGGATAAGCAGCATGATTTCCAGTTCCTTCTTAGCTGCCTGAAAATAATATCCCAATGTCATCACTGGGGAAGGTGAGACAGTATAAAGCCTACACCTGAAAACTGCTCAAATCCTAAGTTCAGTTCTGCAGCAAATACCATTTCAGAAAAATAATTGAGACAAAGACAGCGGAAGTAATGGAAAAAATAAATGCAGTTAGCTTATTTACTGAGAAATGCCTACCTGACCACTTGACCCCAGTGTCCTGCAGTTCTGGCAGAGCCCATGGGTCTTCTGCTGGACTTGTCTCATCTATCAAGGCTATTGTGGAAAATGCAGGTTGAATTTCCACTTTATTTCCAAGTGAAGCCATGCTGCCTGATGAAACAGAACATTAAAAAAAAAAAAAAGGTTTAATTACTTTCCCTCTTCTCTAAGGAGCCTCAAACTTACATATCGCTGTAACTCACAGGTGAGCACGCATTACCTTTGTGATTTTCTCCTTCTTTTCCAGGCATGTTCTGGTTTTGTTTGGAAGAATCCCCAATATAGTTATTGGTTTCAGGCTTGTCCACCTCAGGCCAAGGAGCCATGATCTGTGACTAATAAAGTAGTGCTGATTAAAATGTGTGTGCAGTCAACATATTCAACTTACAACAAGGCGTGTGAGAAATATGATTAATTTTAAGAGAAAAAGAGATTCAATGGAAGCAATTTGTCCTTGAACACATCTAATCTTTAGATTTTTACTTTTCTACTAATCTTCATGAATTATTCCTTTACTTGTGAAATCGATACCTCAATTACTTTTGAAATCACACTAGATTTTTTTGTGTAATTTACAAAATTCAAAAAAAATCCCTTATGCCTTTATTTTTTTCAATTTTAACTGTCATGAAAGCGAAGTTTTCTCTGCTTTCCTAAAGTTAAGCATTACTTTAATTCATTTTATCCCCTTTTAGCAAAAAGTCAGAGAACTGCTTTACTTTCTTCCATCTGCTGGCTTTAAATGACTACCTTTACCAAACTGGTATTTCGTTCTTCCCTAAAGCATTGTCTGGTTTGGGTCACTTATGCTAAAAACAATCTTCTTGTTGCCTTTACTGGTTCACTACCATGGAAGGGTGGAGGACAATGTGACCCTGTACAAGATGAGGGAAGACCTAAGCTCCAGAAGCTCCAGAACGGTCCTTGCTGAAGGACCAGACAAGAGCGTGATTAAATGGAAGTGGCCATTTACAGGTCTGTATTTGTAACTCCTGCCACTGATACTAGAAGTCAAGCTGAGTTAGTAGCAATAGCTTCAGACTCACCTGTTTCACACAGACTCTCTGCATGAACCTCTTCCTTCCTGACCCCTTTTGAGGTCAGGCATTTAGCATGCATTGTACTATTATCTAATAATAACTTAGGAAAAAAAAATCACATGGCCAAATCCTGCTGGCTAAGTAAAAGCACAGGTACAAGCACGTGTGGCACACCACGCCCAGGCCCAAGCAGAGGAGGCAGATGTTTCTTGAACCAAAACCTGGAAGACCCAAACTAATTACCTCACCAGTACTGGTAGCCAGAGGGAGAGAGATGAAAGAGGGGCAAGGTAACTGTTGGGGTCCTGACAATACGTGATAATACTTCCACCCTCCCAGGCTTGTAAGTTGGTTGGTTAGCTCAGCCAACATGACCCAAAACTCAGTGGAAGGGATGGGAGAAGTGAACCCTACCCAGAAAAGCCTCACCTTGGGGTCTGTCTCTTCCACCCTTCCACCACGTGTCAGACAGTGCCACGGGCAAAGCTGTGGCCTGCCTGGCAGCCACCACGCCTCACACCCGCATGGCTGAAGCAACGGTGAGCAAATTGGCCTGCAACACTCCCCATAAACAAGGCACCTGCACCCGGCCTCCGAGGTCAGTGTCAGAGTGGGCATCATGCGCCCGTAAACAAGGCTCAACCGTGTTTAGCAGCCAGTCTCTAGGAGTATAATTAAGCATTTGTTTAATCATAATCATTTGTGTAGATGATATTTTGTCCCTGCCCATGTCAACAGCCACATGTCCTACTCCTGAGTTCAGCTTTGGCTGGGAAGGAAATGTCACAGACAAAATCACTGATGTCTTGCTGTAACAAAGCAGGATATTGTTTTCTGGCACTTCCCAGATTAAGAATTTCTCCCCTTCCACATTAGCAGGAAAAATTACTCTACAATCTCATTAGCAAAAAATATACTTTTACACATTTGTTATCAGTGGGATAAGATCCAGTGCAGCTCCTAAGACACACAAAGAAAGATCTCAGAACAGATGGAAGAAAACCACTCTTGCTTGTTTCAACAAGGTTTTCCATCTGCTTGAAGCAAATTCTTGTATTTTCATCCATGCCAGAACAACCTCCAAGCCCCACCCGTGCCAGAACACCTCAGTCTTGTTAAACAAGTTTTGTTTATACATGTTCAGCGTTCAAAGAGCTCTGAAAAAAAAAAACTGCTCAGCACAAATGTTCCTTAAGTGAAACACAATCGTGAAAATGTGCTGGAAATTCGATCGTGAAGTTGCATTGACAACATATTCCTGCCACAGAGAAGCACAGAAAATGCTGAACAGCACCAGCCCGAGAGATGCCCTCAGTACTTTTACAGCTCTTCTGTTAAGCTCAGTATGGAAATGAAGGATTCAGCCTGCGTGATTACAGTATGGAAACTAAACTGATGCATTCACTACAGAAACTGGAGCTTGAAAACTTCAGCAGAGAAACAAGCTCTAGTTCTCCTAAATAAACTCTCCCCATTCAAGAATTCAGCAAGGCATCTTAATAAGCATCACTCATGTTCCTGAGGTGCTCAGGATCCCACAGGTACGTCATGTATTATTATTGTTTTTGCTTTATGTGATTAAATACCCTAGAATGAGAATTGAGCTCCTCTGTGGCGGAAGTTTTTTATAAGTATGTTTATAAAATTATTCATATGAGTCCTAGCCAACCTCTGATTTGGCAAGGTAGACTTGAATACCGGACGTCCTAACAGTATTTTCCTTGTGTAGCTGGGTTCACAGTGCTATTCCTTGAACAGCCAATTCTGTGTGATTGCTATCAAGGACGGATGAAAGCAGAACCACATAGATCCTTGAAGTGCTACCAAAACTGTCAGCTTCCTCCAGATCCCAGCTCTTGGTAAATGAAACAGCTGAGAAGATAGCTTACAGCCACCTGATAACTCCAGTTGTCAGAGCCCTGGCCACAGCTACTTACTGTTAATTAATCGCTGCACTGCAAGGATACAGTTTTCCCTTCAAAGAACTCTTTCTTGCCCTGAATACAAACATTAATATCTTGAGAAAAACATGCAGAAGAAAATCCAGATGCTGCAGAGGAGCAGAAGAGCAGGGTGACAGAGCTGCCCGCATCCCTCCCCAGCCCCTCGGATTAGCTGCACCTTCGGAAAGGCTGACGTCAGGCACGACGTGAAAGACCAGCACCATTTTACGCAAGATATAAACGACTATGAAAACACTAATAGTGGTTTCCTTTTGAGCACTGACGACAACTGCAAAGGAACATGTTAGAGAACGGGCAGAGGACGGGCCAGTGACTACACACTGCTGCCAGAAGGTGCCATATTCAGCTGGACCCACAGGTCCAGGTCCATCCAGCCACAATTGCTGGACGAGGTGCCCAAAGCGATGAGCACAGCCTGTCCTTCTGCCAGTCCAGGCGCCTCTGCATCACACATCCTGCTGCTGCGTTAGCTGGTGGGAAGCCTGGCCAGATGCCTGCACCCTGAGTATCCTGCTCAGAGCTGTGCTGAAACAGGAGCCCGATTCCCCCTGAAAGTGGCGGGTCACGGTACACTATGCATATTGCAAAGGTCTGAAAACTAACTCCCATGCAAGCTGTAACCCAGCCTGCTCCAGTGAACCCCGCAGCAAATCCTCTCGTAACACCGCGCTGCAAGTATAGTCTTTCCTCTCTGTCGGAAAATGCTAATTGCGTGTGATGTCCTTTCTGACTCCAAGAGAAACTGAAACCTCCTGCTCCTCAGGGGGAGATCCACAGGAATGGATGGAACTCAAATGGTGGATTAAAATGTGAGCGGTATGAAGTCTAAGCCATGTTCTCTCTCTCACTGCCACATCTCCGAGTTAAAGTTTCTGCGGAAGGACACGAGCGACACTAGGTGTCATGCAGCTACCCTGTATTGCCTTCCCCAGTGACTCACCCAGCTGCAACAACGCTTGCTCTGCTGTAGGGCTGGACTGTCAGTGCTTTTCGGTCTTAAATCAGCAGCAGTTGTAAGTCTGTTTATTTTGCTGGACTTAACATGGAGAATATAAAGTTCCATTTGCACGTGCCTGGATGGTATTGTTTGTACCTCTCCACCCGTGACCATTCACTGAAAGGCCAGCTTGCGCCTGAAGTGAGAACTACAAAGCTGTAAGCCTTAAATACATCTAACCTCAACAGGAACAGACCCAGCAAAATCAAGGTGAAGTAAAATTTCTGGGGAAAAATTTCCACGGGTTGTTTCAGCAGCTCCAAATCAAGTTTTGGTTTTTGCCAGACTTTCCCCTCTTTCCTCTCCCAGCTTTTCCACAAATGCAGGCCACTTTCTTGTTATTTCCCACCATGCTACAGTTCTTATGCTGAAAGGGGATTTGTCAGCTAATCTGAGATCCAACTGTATGACTTAGTAATTGTGAATATTTGCCACACATACTTCATAGCAGCAAATACATAGCTACATAGCAATCCTTCTTAAGCACAGTTGGAAGAAATACAGAGCTTTTCCTCAAAATGTATCATTTCAGACAGAGAAGCAAATTATGTTGAGACAGGAAGGGAAAGACTCCTAGCCAGCACAAAATATTTTAGTTGCTTTACATCAGTAGGCAGTTTTGCCCAAGAACCTGGTCCGTTGCAGCCACAAAGCCCCAAGTGCAACAGAAGAGGCAACAAGTTAAATAGATGCCAGCAAGGGTCCAGCCTTGCTAGTAGCAAGTCTTGTCTTTGATCTGGCACTTCCTTGGGGCTTTTCCTCTCAATAAGTTAGCAGGCTCAGCTAGGATGTAAGCTTTCAACTAATGTAGCAGCAAAGGAAAAAACAGATGTGCAAAAGCTAGGAAAAAAAATCATTCCTATGCATCCCTGAGACTTATTTCTCACAAGCCTGAATCTAACACATGACAAAGCTAAAAAAATAGATAACACTAACAAAGAAAACTAATGTCTAAGCTAGTGCAGAGAGAAAACAAATCCCAAACATTAATTTTTGCATTCACAAAAAAGCAAAGCGCCAGACACTGCCACTTAAGAGCCAGAACCAAGAAACCTCAGTGAACTGCTTGAACTGCCTAATAGGTACTTAAATAAAACAATTCCTTCTTTTGAATAAAGCAACAAAAAATGTTCCCAGTAAGGAAATACAGCAAATTACCCCATCCCGAACACAAAACACATAGTAAAGAACGGAGAGAGGAAAGAGTAATGACATTAAAAAGACTTACTGATCTAATGGAAGAGCTGCTAATAAAAGTTACTGAGAAACCAGCTGATTTCTGCCTACTGTCACATTAGTTGAGCTAACTACATTAGACTAATGTATTCCTTCTACCTCAGTATATCAAACTGAATTAGCATAAGAAAATGTTTCCATTGAGAATAGCCTGATACTGCCATAGCGCGGCACACAGACTTTACATGCTATCTGTGCTAACACATGAACTGACAATATTTCCTCCCAATGTTTCATTAATCATATCCCAGACATTTTCCAGTATCCGGTACCACTATGACTTAAAATCTCACAGCTTTTCAATCGAAATAATAGTTAAAACAATGACATCTTATGTTGCAGGCAGTTTTTTTATTTCTGTTTTTGTTTTTTGACAGCTGCTAATACAGTGCGTTTTTTTCCTTTATCATATTCCATTAAAAAGAAACTAGTTGCTTACAAACAAAAAGTAGCAGAGTTTGGTTTTAGAACTAAGATTTTTTATCGCTTCCTTAAAATACAAATTCAGATGAAAGCACACAAGTGCTGAAAATGCTAACAACTGGGTGACATTTCACATGCCACTCCAGTTCCCCATGTTAGTTCTCTGCTGCCTTTTCTCGAGCTATGAAAGCAGAGCTTTTGATTTATGAGCTAATTAAGTTTAAAAAAAAAAAAAGAAGAAGAAAAAAAACCCTTCTGTCTTAGTTGTTTTTACTTACCACTTCTTTCTTCCCAGGCAACGGAGCGAACGGATCAACTGAGCAGCCACTGCAACCTGCAATATATATAGACAGGTGTTGAGCAAAGTTTGCTTTCATCACTATGCACTAACATTCCTATTTTACAGTCCGGAGGCACTGCCTACCTGCAACTTAATGATCACAATCAACCTTTTTTTAGCAGGAATGGGCAGCAACCAGGAGTGATAAAACTACAGGCTATTTCACACTTATCACATTCTAAAAAGTGTCCCATCAGCATTTAAGTACGAGTTACTAATGTGTTCATGTGAGTGCTATGGGACGGTTTGTTCCAGCCTGAGAAATTGCAGTCTGCCTGATCATTCAGTAATCTTTTTTCCAATAATAATTTTCAAACAGGATTTTGCAATCTTGAAAGTCTGTCAAAAGGGTGCAAAGAAGAAGTAGTACTGTTATTTGTCTGTTCGGGTGCCTATTAATCTGCCTAAGAACAGAAGTGAAGGGGAATCAGATAAAACGCGGTGTAAGTAGGAAACACGTAAGAACTTCTTTGAGAACAGAGGATGGAGTTTCCTTCTTATCAGCGCTCAGTGTTTACAATTAAGGAGAGCTCATTAGCATTTTGGCTGTGGTTCTCCTTCTAAATGAGATTTAAAGATGTAAGGACACCTTTGATAATTGCATTCAGAACGCTATCAAGGAAGAAGACTACGATAAAGAGGTACGCTGTCCAATAAATACAGTAAGCTATTACAGATTAGACATAGAAGCGACTAGCATTGCTACCTGTTTTTCTGATGATTTTAGTGGGGAGCATGAGGGGCTGCGTTAGGCACTCTTTGAATTTTTACTGTTTCAACAGGCAACCTGTGCTGAGAAAATAAGCTGTAAAACAACAATTTAATCAGCAGATCTGCTTCATCTGCGTGTACGCAGTCATACCTCCCTGCAACTTAGTGACTTAGTAACTCAGTGAGAAAAATAAAACTCTTGCTTTTTGCACCTTTCAACCTGGTAGAGATACCCAGCCTTTGGAGCTGGGAGCCAGAACTTGCTTTTCACCTGCCTCAGCGTCAGAAATATTTAGTAAGTGCCGGTCGCGAAGCCTCTGCAGCCCCGTCTGCAGAACCACCGAGGACCTCCTTTGGCTGCCGGTGTAAAGCCAGCCGCCACTGTGACCCTGACTAGGGATGGTGTTGGAGCCCAAGGAGACCTGAAAACAGCCTGAAGAGGAAAAAGTGATGGGACATCGCCCAAGGCCCATTTTAACAGGCTCAGCTTTTTTAACAGAAGTGTACTTTGACATTGCATGTAAAAACAGTGAGTTATAAACGATGCCCTACATGTCGGAAGTCAGACAGGAACTGACTGGGAATCCTCGTCTTTCTGTGAGCTGTGGTTTATTCTCTTCTGAGTCACTGCTTGTGAAAACCAGCTCTGACAGTGAGAAGTGACGAGATGCGCACCTTCTAGGTGCCCAGCTGGGGCTCAGCCGGCGCGTCGTGACGTCTTCGACAGCATTTTTATTCCGATGCTGTTCATTCTATTTGCTAAGCACAATCCTATGCACTGACCATTTTAATGTTTTAGGCAGGGATCAGACCCACTGTGCTCCCAAAAATTCCTTTTGGAAAGAAAAACACAGCCACTTACGGAGAGGCAGGAAATCTAGAGTCTGTCTTTGGCAGTCTGGGGCAGATTTTCTGCAGAGTCAGTGTGGAATAACCTCCATAAGCAGCCACAAGGGATGAAGGCGGATCTTAGTTATCCCAGAAGCCTTTCCCTCATTCAGGATTGGAGGAGAAGAGGTTGAAACTCTTCCCAAGACACCAGGCAGTGGGAGCTACAGCCTAGTGCATTAACTTTTCATGCTTCGAGAGTGGATTCACGTGATGATGCTACTGTGCAAGACTAACCCAATGCTCCTTTTTCCTCCCTTTAGGGTTTATTTTGAAGCAACTGACCTAACATCAAAAAACATTCCTGAATAGGTAACATTTAATAAAACAAAACAAGCAAGCAAATTTCAAGTGTCATGATTTCCTGTCACAAAGGTGCTGGATTACTCTGCAGTTACTTGGAATCAGTCTATACCAGCCTAAAACCTGCCTGAGATAGTCTGGGTTGCACAGAAAAAGTCTCAAACACAGAACGAGAAAAAATTCCTGGCATGTGCAAATTCTGTGGGAGCTGAACTCTGTCCAGGCACTGTTATATGTTGCAAGAAGCTACAACACAGGAGAGAAACATGTCTGCATAACAAACATCTGTGCTACAAGTTGCCTTACAGCTTTCTCACACAAGTGGGAGGCTTGCTGGGAAGGTGTCAACCCTGTTCATCTTTAAGAACCAGGACCTAGTACAGTAAACCAAGTGTACCCAAGTCACAACTAAAAACTAAGTAATTAAAGGCAAGTAACAGAAATGGCCACCTATCCTGCAAAAGTATTAGAGCAGCCCAGGATGTGTTTTCACTAGCAAGAATATTCACACCATCAGGCTTGCTCTTTTAGTAGACATACCTTCAAAAGACAGCAGGCGTGAGCAAGACTCTCAGCTAAGACCAGGAGAGAAAGTTTAATTTTCAATGTTCCAGAAATCCAAAGAACGCACAGCTAAACGCTTACTGATATTCAACATGCTGGGGCGCTAGAAAACAACTATGTGGCTCTTTACTGAAGAGAAATGGTACTGTTTGCGGCATTTGGAAACAACATTGTCCATTTTAACTTGTTTAGAAACCTTGAACAAAGGTAGCTATCTGCTGCACTAACTGCATTAGTTTAAATTAGCCTTTCCTCTTCCAGATATGTAAAACCACAAAGCACTGATCATTGAAGAGAGAGCTCAGTGCTGATTTCAGTAAGAAGTACAGCTACCACAGTTATTTGGTTAAGGACTTACCCCCACTCAGCTGAAGAGCACCTTCTTGCGTTGTGCAGTTACTTGGAACAGTTTAAGTCCTGGCTTTCCCTATTGTCTGAAAACTATTCAGCATGTAAACATTTTAACAAAGCAGTTTGTTAATGAAAAAGCCCAGTCAGATATTCTTTGTGATTATTAAATTCCACATTGACATACAGCTGGGTATTTACTTGCAATCAATATTTGTGGCAGACTCTGTCCCTGGCATTATATAGGATGCCTTGATTTTGGAAAAGAATGTAAATGCTACAACTTTGTAGTTGATTAACTCATTCGTATTCCATTAGGAAATGTAAATTTGTCTTTGAAACTTCAGTGCCTACCAGGAAATCATCTGGTGGGCACGGCTGCAATGCATCCTGAGAACAATTTTTTTGCCCAATGTTTCTACTATAGTCAGAAATAGCAAAGAACTCCTAAGATTGATTTGACAGCAGTAAGAAAACACCTGATTTAATGTATAAAGAATCTGAATCCTATCACAAGGTTCTTCATTACAATACTGTGCAGTTCATTGTCTCTCATATTAATGATATGCAAAAGAATTAATGGAGTTATTGTAGTTAACATACTTCTGGAGCTGAGTAATGAGTAAAGTCATAAAGAGGCAGCGTTCAACAGTCAGTGCCAGGAATGGGAGGGGGAAATATAATGTGAAGTGAAGGAGTCACAAAGAGAAAAACTACAGGAAGGGCTTTCATAGATAAAAAAGAAAAGAAATATTTCAGTACAAGAAAAACAGTTTTTATGAAGGACTAATATGGCCAACAATTTTAGACAAAGAGATGAGTTTGAAAGGAAAGAGGGACTTGGTTTTGTAATAATTGAACAGACCCTTCACTATAGAACCAGTTTATTCTCATTACAACCATGCTTCAGATGTTTTCATCAATACAAATGCATCCTTGGGATACAAGCTAGTGGGGTTTGTTGTTCACATCGTCCACGATAGCTGTTTTTCCATCAAGGACACAAATGACAATTGTTTGTATTCTTCTTGGAGACCATAAATACGTCCTACCCTCTCCAGAGGAAGCAAGACAACAGACAAAAAGGTACAGACACAAATATGGCACGTGCGAAATAGCACCAGCACTAGCATGAATTTGATTTGTCAGAATGCTAAAAATATGAATTGTATTACTCGCTTTGAAAACTAAAACCCAGATACATTTAAAAAAACATTTTTATCATAGCAGCTCTGAACTTTTATCATTTGTATTGAATGTTTACATAAAATATTTGGGAAATCTGCATTAAAAAAAAAACTACAAAACAAAGATCCGCTGAATTCTTTAGGGTAAGAAATTTTTAATCACAAAAGAAACCCAATATTATTCCCCTCTAGCTAACCTTTCCTTACTGTTTTTATACTCTCACCCCCTCCCCAAGCCCCCCTCTCCTTCCCC
>VXAL01001019.1:300750-317684 GCA_013399475.1 Chauna torquata | reverse complement strand
TGCCTCCCATTTTGGACACATATTAATGAATGCAAATAGCATCTTCCCAACTAACAAGTAATTGGGAGGAGGAAGAAGAGAAGAAGTGAAGGGAAATGTGAGAGCTCTTAAATAAATAATAATATTTACACTCTTATGTAAACCTTAATTTACAGATCTCAAAGTGCTTCAGGAAAGTAGGTATTGTTAGCTCCTTTATTATTCAAAGACAGTTCAAAGACTTTTTTTTTTTAAATCCATTGTTTTCTTCCTACACAATTTGTTAACCCTTGGCTGACACTGGACGTGGTGTTGCCGGGAGCAGGATGAGCAAGTATAATTACCAGCCAGCCAGCTGAGTGTGTTTACACTGCAGAGAAGACTCATCTCACATTCCCAGCCTGTCCACTTCTGCTGCCGATGAGCTGGCCAGCCTGCTGGCCTCCACATGCCACTTACACAGCAGCTTGTCATTTACCATGGCCACACTTACTGTCTTCTACCTAAATGACTTTTGCCTAAAAGGTTGATTTGAGAGTGACTCGGTATGAGGATTTCTGTTAAAATAAATAATCTCCCATAAACATACTACTCTTTCAAAAGGTGAATGGGTACTAATTCTGTATAGAATTGTACATTTCGAATAAAGCATTAAAGACCTCAAATTCCAGTTTAGAAATTTAAAATTGTTTCATCACTGACAACATTTGTTACTTGTTGCAAAATCCTTGGCAGCATCTCCTTTCAAAGTTTTCATCCCTGAGATGGCTTTTCAATAACACTGGATGAGTTACTAAAGGTGGTCTGTTGCCATAAGGTGAAAGACTAAATCTCTTTTCTTTAAACTTACTTTCCATACAATTAATTAGCCAACATGCTAATTCTGTACATATCTTCAAACGAAATCTACTAAATTAACAGAAAAGTTAAACTCTCTGGTATTTAATAAATCTCAGATAGAGTAACATTGCCTAAAATATAGTTCCTGAGCATGAACAGTTTGTGACTATCAGCTAATATTTCTGTCAGAACAATCAGTAAAGGATCTCAGGTCACGTCGTTCAAAGACCCCGGTGCAAGGATGGACCTCTCAGGAGTGAGCACTACAGTAATTTTCTTATTGCATTCGACAGACTAGTTTTGCTGCATAGTTGTAAGATCTTGCAATTAGAAGACTTCTCTATGCCACACATCTGAAAAATTTTCTCCTTCTGTCACAGCAACTTCTCCCAGTTACACCTATTCCACATAAACTATTTTGACCAAATACTGCTATCACCTATAAAAACTGCATGTAGTTTTGGAGGACTTTATTCTGGTAAAGATGATACTTTGCATGGCACAGGAACCAAACCCTTCTACTTGCAGTTTAAATCGGATGTTGGTCTTCAGCCTTCACAACAAGTTACATGTAGAGAAATGTAATGGTTTTCCTTTTCTTTTTTCTTTTCTTTTCTTTTCTTTTCTTTTCTTTTCTTTTCTTTTCTTTTCTTTTCTTTTCTTTTCTTTTCTTTTCTTTTCTTTTCTGTTCTTTTCTTTTCTTTTCTTTTCTTTTCTTTTCTTTTCTTTTCTTTTCTTTTCTTTTCTTTTCTTTTCTTTTCTTTTCTTTTCTTTTCTTTTTTCCTTTTTCCTTTTCCTTTTTCCTTTTGCCTTGCCTTGCCTTGCCTTGCCTTGCCTTTTTTCTTACCTTTTTTCCTTCCTTTTTTCTTTCCTTTTTTCTCTTTCCTTTTTTCTTTTCTTTTAACATAATTCTATTCCTATGGACTTTCTATAGACTTCAGGTGCCCATCTTTAAGATGTACGTAATGAGTGACTTCACTGGAATAAGAAGACCGTCTCCATCTGTTAACAGCAAAGCTTCTTGTAAACCTTTGAAAATAAAAAGCTACCACAGACACATAACAGCAGTTCCTATTGACTTAGAAGAACTTACTTACATATATTTACCTATATGTATGTAAGACATCATATGGACTAGTTCATCCTTTCACACAAGTATTTTGGGCTTCTTAAAGGGATATTAAAGGAGTAATGAGACCGATGTTTGCTTTTCCAAAGGAAGACTTCCATTAACATGGGGACACACGAAGCAGAACTTGAAGGTACTGAATAAATCTCTGAAATTTGGGCTCAGTGTTGGCAGAAGGAGACTGAGCAGTGAGGCAGGGAAAAGTAACCAAGGAAGCTAAAAATGAAATCAAACCAAAATATTCTTTGTCCTGTTGTTAAGCTGAAACCATGGAACAGGAATTTGAACATTTCTGGTAAATAGACAGAGATACATCAAGGATACCTGACTCCATCTTTAACTGTTTTTCCTAATGCAAACTGGCTTGTCACTCAAGCCAAAAGAAGTTGTACTAGAACAGAGACAACGTTCTTGCTGTGAAGGGTGGATGTTGTTAACTATTAAAACGAGTATGAACAATTCCTCTGCATAGGAAAATACAATTTTATATCTCTAAAACAGATCAATTGGTAAACTTCTGGGTATGTAGTTTGGTTGCTCTCTAAAGCCTTTTCAAAAGCCAAACTTAAGTCCCAGTCTTGTGCTTATTGATGAACATAAACTTCCTGGCATAATATGACCTAAATAAGCTATTGATTTGAGTCTTACTAAGTAAGTAAGGAGCATAGTCTTCATAATCCATTGCTCAGCTAATGCACTTCCTTTAAAATTGTTGCAGTATCAATAAAATGACAATAACACAAAAATAATGCTTCCATAAATCTAAAAATGTGTTTCTTCATTTAAGTAACAAGTATAAATTAGTGCAGTGAGAAGGCAAGAATTGCTTCTTAATTGTACTGGAAGGACTTTTTTTTTTTAACCTGAAGGTAACAAGTGTCATTTTGCATATATTAAGATTTAAACAGCCTTCTCTGTTACAGATGATGTGTAACTCAAGACTTACAGAGTTGTAAAACTGTAACTTTATGCTAATTTCAATAAATTATGTAAAGCCCATTTACAAATATGTTATGTGCTGTCCTTGATCCCCACACAACGATCTGATTGGTCTGCTATTTATTTATCATCTTGGTCTCCAAATGCCTCATGAACTGTTAATGGTTACAAGAAATATGAATTGATTCATGTCTTCTCTCTTTCTAACCTTGAAGTTAGTCACATCACATACCATTAACAATATTAGCATTTCATTTCATTATTATGTGAGTTTAAAAATGTCCATAGAGCTGCTTTATTTGAAAAATACTATTGAATAAAAGAGGATTAAATATAGACATTCTAATATTCAGAGATATTTCAAGACAGACATTTTGGAGTAACTGTTAGGCATGATTTCGCCACATACCGAAGCTCTTAAACAGATTTAATTGATGTGTTTGCAGCTATTCCTTTCACTGAAGCATGGTGTCGGGACTAACGACTAGGACTTTTTTCAGCCTAGCTGCACTAAGGGCAATGGGGCACCGCAACCACAGTCTGTCCGAGGCGCTCAGGGACCAGCAGTGCTGCTGATGTGGTAGGAAGGAGCTGCATCTGCGCCAGGCTGCAGCCCCAGAGGTGCTACAGAGAACATGAATCTCCCTGGTCCCGCAAAGGTGCTCAGCTCACGCTCCAACAGCTACGCAGAGGACTGGGGACAGCTCAGCATCACTTCTAGATGAAAGCCGCAGGGAATGTGGTGTCTTGGGAAACACGTGGGTATTTCTCTTGAATGAATAAATAGCGTGAGGAAGCACAAGCATTCAGAGGAATGCTGGAAAATGGAAACACAGAGAACTGTCAAAGTTTCCAGAGGAGTTTACAATGTGATTGCACACACCAAACATGTACAAGACCAGACCCAGTCCCCTTCCCCCACCTTTTACTCATACTAGTAGTTCATGTAAATGTTTTTACCAGCTGCAACTGGTCTTTCATGGTTATGATACATCTCATGCATTTACCTGCAAAAATGAAGCACTCTAATGCAGTAGGAAATTATGCAGATTAAGACAGCAAACCATCATGGCAAAGGGTAGCATGGGGGAGAAGATACAGCTTGTACAAACTATTTATTTGTAATTGAGCATGTTATTATGTCTCTTTTATTGAATTATTGATATTCCCTCTGTAAAGGAACTGCTTCTTGTATTAGTCCCATGATTTTCTGACAGGTGTAGTACTTACTATGTAGACAGATTCAGCTAGCGTTTAGCACTTTGAAGATTAAAGCAGTCCATAAATGGTATTTAATGCAAAGCCAGCACGATCTATTGAGGTGGCATACAGAACAGTTTCCAGCATCTCTGATGTATTCTGTAAAGAAAATACATAAGGCTAATTATATCTGATACTAATATAGCAATAATATCTGATGTTTGTAGAGTGCATTTCACATTAAAAGGAATTAATCTGTTACAGCATGTTGAAGATGCAAGATTAAGAGAGATACAACTGGTTAAGAGAAACTCTTGATGAAGGACAAGTTAATGTTACCTGGGATAGACGTCACACTATATGTGATACCAACACTTCCCTGTTTTGCAATCTTTATCTTAAACTTTCTAGATTTTGGATGGTCCTGAGTTTAAAACTGTTTGTTGAAGGGGAGTCCAGGGAAACGCCCATTTTAAACAACCATTTCTGAGAACTTCCTATGCTTGAAAGTGCTTTCTTAAAAGAAGTGGCTTAATGGCAGTTTTGTCCATGCCAGTAAGCTCAAGAACATTCAGGTGGCCAACCTGAGAAGGCTGAAAAACTTTCCACTGAGTTGTTCAAAATGTGCCACCTCTCCATCAGGTGACAGTATCCGGCGGCATCTACCCATGGAGCAGTTCCCCCTGTCTTTGGGGTGGCCCCTTGGTCACCCAGTCAGGCTGCCCACTGCACCCCAGCTTGCATTACTGCCAGTTGAAACAATGTTTGGGCTTAGCCAAGATCTAAGGAAATGGTGGAAACCTTCCTGCCCTAGCCACAGCCCTTGCTTTGACGCTCTGCGTTGAGCTGGACCCTCCACTTCACCATCACTGCATCTCCTCACCAAGCACCTTCCTCCTCCTGCACGCAGGCAGGCAGTACCGCATCCCAGCTCAGCCTGACCACAGCAACCTGCAGCGATCTGATTCTGGTAGAAGAGCTGAAAGTATTACAACCAGGAGCAGACAGATCTTGAATGACGCCCTGAGACCACCAATACAAGCCTCAACACATGGCTTGTCACGGCATTGTGACCCGTGCATCCGGTCCCCTCCACAGACACCTACCTCCTGTGGCAGGACAGAACGGCAAGCACCCACAGTTGGACCATCCTCTGGGAATAATCTGGGGATTCATACCTCAGCAATGAGGAAGAGCTGGCAGGGCTGGGAATGGCACAATAACGCCATTAAGCCCCATAAATGCGCATCTGACAGTTTGGTGGTTGTTTGCAAGGTCATGCGTGCATGGCGGGAGGGAAGGAGGACGATGGCTCAGGTGTTCCCAGGGAAGTCACAGCTGTTAATGTATGAGTTGGTCCTCACCCAGAGCCACCAGCAAATCTAGCTGTGCTGTAATTTGTGGCCACACAGAGCTGTTGTTCACCAGCTCTAGTGAACAGGGAGAGACGTGCAGACCTCATCCTCCCCAAAGAGTTTACGACTTGCCAGAAGGAAAGAAAGTTCACAGATCTGGAGATTCAGAGCATAACATGCTGGTGCTTCGTCTATTCCATAGATCCTGCTGATATAGTAAAACCATTCACAGATAAGGAAATGCATAGCTTTTTTGTGGGCTTGGGATTGCTAGAAATGTTTGCGAGATACAGCTCCACTGTTTATTTTGTTCTCTTCTGCTTAAGGACAATCTGGATGCTACGGCCATTTCTCCCACAGAATTAACTCTGGCAGATGGAACAAGCCTCAGTAAAGGAATGTTAGCCTTGGCTAGATAGTCATAAAGTTAAAATGTGGCATTAGAGCTACAGTGGAGTTTCTAGTGGCTAGAAGATGCGTCTTCCAGTGCTGCTGGACAGCCCAGAGCAATTATTGTCTAGATAAGCTACTATACCTAGACTAACTTCTCCAGCTAATGCAAATAGTTTACTGCTAATATTCTCGCCGTCCACCTCTTTTGTATTTTATATTATCATGTTTAGACTGATTTATAGTATTACAGTCCTCAGGTTTTTTTGGTATGACACACTGAACCCTGTCAGTACTGACTGACATGTCAGTCAGATAGCTCTTCATCAGTGTCCCATTTTTTCCCCCAGATCGAAAGATTGTTTCCTTTTTGAGAATATACTCAAGGTTTCACAAGAACCCAGATAAGGAATTCAGCAGGCCTAGAAGATAAATGGGTTTTGTTTTGTTTTGTTTTGTTTTTCAAAAAAAGCTGCGGTTCAGCACAACCTACCTGCATTTGACTTCCTTTTCTATCAGCCTCCACATGTTAATTACTCTTGCCTATAAATTGTTCTGAGGCCTTGTACCATATGAGATATCTGTATTGGTTTGATCACTGTTTTGTCCCTTCGTACATGGATCACATGCTACTTTTGCTATTCCCAATCATGTTATAGCCCTCTTGGACTAAGAGTTAAGCCATCTGACCCCTGGTTCCCTTGCCCATTTCTTCAGACCCTCTGTTCACAAGTAACCAGGCTTCCCAGTGCATTTCAGCTCTTGCTTCCTTTTCAGGTACGGTCAACATATTCCCATATCTCTGACCCTAGTAGCTACCCTGCATTTTGCTCCCTGAAGAGTACTCTCTTTTTTCTTTTTTCCCCCTCAAATATGCAGTTAACCTTGCGAACAACAGGAGATGCAGATATCCACATAGCCAGATTTCTTTCAGTGGTAAAGAAAGTAAGAAACCACCTGAGCAATATAAGACAAATACACTTACCTATGGAATAATCCTCCCTGTGCTAGGTGTATAAGCAAAGCCTAGATCAACTGCTATTTAAAGATAAAACACACACCTATCATTCCCATGGCCAGAAAAGGGATGTAGACAGGATTCATTCTGTTTTACACTTGTGAGAGAAACTTTTTGAGGTCTAGGCTTTTGAACATAATTTCATTTTTTTAAAACTCCTTTCTTGTATTCTCTTTCTTTAGGTAGATCTTGGAGGTAAGAATTGCCTTTTAGAGCATTGCATCACCTCAGCTGCTGTTAAACCAAATAATAACATATAAGAGCACACTGTGTCTAGGATTGCTTGTGGAGTAAATGAACTCACTGGAAACTCTTATTTTCCAAATATAGTTGCATACAAAGCACTGTGCCAAAAATGCCTGAGAAACAAAATGGGGGACGCTTTCAGTCATTACAGTAAATAATACTTTCCTACCTGACAGCAGAGAAATTTTATTTAGTGTGTCATGCACTGCAGCTGGCATAGCCTTCATCTGGTGCCAAGTCACATAGCTCGTGCCTCTGAAAAGTACCTGCTCAGTTCAGTACTGCTGCTCACAGCCAAAGGCATGGGCAAACAGGGCAAGCTCAGGATGGCAGCTAAACTTGCAGTTGTGGGCCTCCTGCACCCACCGTGAGATAAATAGGCCAGGATAGAGAAAGCCTCTGAGAAGCACAGAACCACTCCATAGCCTTTGAGTGGAAAAACTCATAGGAAATTTCTCCTGCCTTTCCTGGGAACTTGGTCAGGCTTGCTGGTGCAACTTGAGCATTGCCTAATACAGAAACCACTGCATAGGAGAACTAGCAGGGCAGATCTCAGGGTCCCTGGAGAAGGAGGTGGCCACTCTACCACTCTCCACCTTTAAGCCTTTTCAATTAATTTTGTTTCTCTTACATTTGATTTAAAACAGTTCCTACAATTTTTTTATTTATATTTTGTAGAATGCCAGCACAGTAAACACTGACCCGTATTCAACAATATTGTACATAAGAATAATCTGGAACTTGGAAGTGAAATTGGACAAGTCAATGCTCTCAGTGCAGTTCAATGGAATGACATAATACTCCAGTGTCTCATTGGCCATATATTCAGGCTTTTGTCATTTGAGCATTTCAAGAGAAATTGGAGTGGATCACCCAAGCTGCCTTTCTGAAGCATTGCCTAAAACACCAAGGAGTCGGGAAAGAAGGTTAGAGTTGGAGGTATTTAAGACATTTCAACTCTTAGGGAATGCTGATTTGTCAAAACTCTTTGTGATTCATACATTTTTTAATGATAAAACTTCTGAAGGAAAGATTTCTTGGACTGGAAATTGGATTGCTGTTCAAACAAGAGGAAAGGTTTGTGGGATGTGAGCCCAGAAGTTTTCGTTCATGAGTAACTCCCAGTAAGGCTTGACTGTACATCCTCTTCCAACCACAGCTATTCCATGCAAACATCTGTGGGCAGTGTCATTTGAATAGCAATTGCTGGGGACAAGAGCTACTTGAGCTCATTTCCATGTAAGAAGATAAGGAGTTGATAACCTTAGCAACTGAGTCAGCAGAGCTAGCTTTGGAGCAGAGACAGCCACCTGGCAGAGGCTTGAAGATACACCTCATTTAGCCTACAGAGTTGCCCTTCATACAAAGAGAAACAATCAAAAATTTCAATAGCAATCGGCATATAAAGTTTTGCATGTTTATCAATAAGTACCATTTGTCTTGGTAAGACTACAAATGAAACACAAGATTAGAAATGTATATCTTTCACCTAATGGTCACAAAATATGGAAAACAATTGCCTTTTTATTGTTGCCCATATCAGACATGCATCATTCTCGGATGCAAAAAGAATTGAGGGCCCATGTGTGAAAGTAATTTTGTATCCTAATAACACCAAGCCACAGTGAAGCTCAGGGAATCAAAGAAAACATTTACAGGCAAACAAAACGTAAAGGTCATCAAATATAAAAGTTTAAGTTAGAAGTTCAAAAAGGGAAGGTGGAGGAAAAAAAAGATAATAGGTACAGACAATAAAGTACCATGAGGAATGTATTAAATTCAAAGCTATGCCAGAATCATAATACAACATGCTTTATAAGGAATGTACAAAACAGTTTCCAATTTTGATCATTTCCTTAAACATGTCTCTTCTACTGACTCATAGGAGCAATTTGAGGACAACACTTTCATATTCCAGATACCTTAGCAAACTATAAAATAATTCCACCTTTCTTTGATCATTAACTCATGTTAAAAGTCCTTCTTCTCAACACTACTGCTTTTACATTCATTTGATGCAGATGTTTAAAACTGATTAAATCTAACAGTGACTATTTACAAGAATACCAAGGAATTGCCAAGAAGAGGTAAAAAGTACTTCTGGATGTGATGAATATCATCAAAGAACTCAATTTGTTATCTGTAGAGTTTAATGATGTTATTGCAAGTTGGCATTTCTGGTGATACAGACCAACAAGAAAGTACATGATCTTGATCGTGCTGAGGTTAACTCTCTCCATTTAGAAAAACACAGCTTCTGTGTAAATCCTTTATTCCCACTGAAGAAGAAGAAAAAGATCCTTCTAAATCCAGTATTCTTCCAAATGCTAGGCAATAAGACAAAGTAAAATCAGTTCCTGAAAATCTGATAAATGCTGAGCTGAAGAGAGAAAGAGGGCCAACTTTCAACTGGTTCGTTCAATACTCCTGCTAGCTTCCACTCCATAGAACAGAAATAAGGGACATTGTTGTTTTTATGTGGAAACACATGTTGACCATCCACTTCAAAACTAGGATTTTAATTGTAAGATATAGCTACTGATCTGTAACTAACAATTTCAGTTTGCATTCCTTATTTCAAGAGGACCTAATGACAGAGGTGGTAAGTTACATTCTCGTATTTCTCTTGAGCTGATTCCTTGTGCTCATCATTTCCCTTATCCTCCCAGCTGTAAAGACCCTCTGGCCGCTGGAGCAACAGCAACAATGAGATTTCTTTCTAGTAACTGGAAAAATATGGATACCTCCAAAAGCCATTTCATTCCCCTACATAGATCACTTTACCTAGAATAGATCGATCTGCCTTCTGTTAACCGTAGACAGCCTGGAAACCTAGTCTCTGCAGAGGATAAGCTCAGTGAAATGAAAACTATCATAATAGTCACCATCTTGTTAAATAAATAAATAAAAGGTTGTGAAAGGAATGAGGAAATTTTTAACATTGTGAGTGACTTCCTATGAGAAAAGAGTCTACAGATTATGTTCTACTGCCACTTCTGCCAATTCCTCGTATAATTCTGGCAAATACCTGACATCTATATTTCACTTGCCTCCACACACCGACTCTCTTTCAACGTATGGGTAAGAAAGCTATAAAAGCACTAAGCATTACAAAAAGGTGCTAGAAGCAGCCCATCAGCCCACTGATGACAGAACGCATGGGAACGATGCAAAGCTATGCCAGGGGAGGTTCAGACTGGATATTAGGAAAAATTTCTTTACTGTGAGGGTGGTCCAACACTGGAACAGGCTTCCTAGCGAGGTGGTTGATGCCCTATGCCTGTCAGTGTTCAAGAGGCATTTGGATAACACCCTCAGCAATATGCTTTAACTTTCGGTTAGCCCTGAAGAGGTCAGGCAGTTGGACTCGACGATCTTTGAAGGTCCCTTTCAGCTGAACTGTTCTACTCTACCTGCCTCAGCCTGGCATCAGACGGGGCCAGTCTACCTTCAGGTACTTGTATTTGGCCAAGACTTTATACAGTTTTACATTAAATGTGCTCAGGCCAAAAGTATTGGGGGTTTCTTACCATACAGGACATCTTACCATGTCATATCCACAGCAGAAGGCCTTGGGGGTAATTTGGAAGATGCAACAGACAGAAAGGTACAGCAAGAATACTGGATGCCCAAAAGGAGAAGAGAAGCAACTGGGAACTTCAGAAGATCACAAAGCTGCATGCTTCTTTTAAAATGATTATTAGTCAAATGATGTAAAAAACTGAAAATTTAAACAATCTAAATAGCATTTACACACTATTACATATTTTTACACATATTTGCATATTGTATATATTGCATATTGCATTACATTTACATTGAATTGTGTTACATATTGCATATATTACATATATGTACATATTGCATAGTATTTACAGCAGTACCTCAAAATATGATAGTTAAGAATGTTCAGGAGAATCTAGAACAACAGGTGAAAATACCCTCACTTATTTTACAACGGAGTTTGGTGGTTTCTTGCAGCAGCAACTAACTGGAGCTGGAGACTGAGTAGGTCTTTGCTGATCCTCTTGACTAATGTCCATACTCAAAATCAGTAGCAGTTCTGTGCTCTCCAATGAGGCACAACACTAAAGAAGAATTCATAACCACCACTCACTCATAACTGGTAACTGAGAGAAGTACGGAAATAGCGAGCTTTAGCCTCACAAGGTTACTCTTGCTAGCTTCCAGTCAGTCACAACCAATTGAGAGAGACCTGCTCTTCCAGAAGGCGTTCAGTGCAGCAACTTAGCACAGTACCACTGCAGAAAAGCTTTTTTTCTCTGCTAGTGGAAGAAGCAGTCCACAAACATTTGCTCAATTGAATTCTTTTCTTAAACTCATTTTCTGAATTAATACATTATACTGTGATCCCTGCGGACTGATGGGTTATGTCACAAATAACCTTGGTGTTCTGAGCTCCCAGCAGGCAGTGATAAGTAACCTTCCTGTCCACTGGACTAGGTTGAAAGACTGGATGACTTTAGACACATCAGCTGTGAGGTTTCTCCTTGGGAGGATGGGGCTTCCTGAGAGAAGAGGACAAAACAGAACCAAAGCCATGCCCAAGGCAGCGGGGTAATGCCAGAAGACAGGAGAAGCAAAGCACTATGAATATTAAGGGACGGTCCTTCCAGAAGGAGAAGAGAAGTGGGAAAAAAAAACACCATGTTTCCAGTTATGTAGGCTGGAACCCAGTCTGAGCTTTCTGTCTATCAATGACCTGTGCAGAGGTCTGAGATATACTTGTGTGCCTAACGGAGTCAGTATTAGGTTTGTTGACCTACTGCCAAACCAGCTCCAGAACTGAAATAGCATAACTGCATAACCCAAACAGAGCTGCAGAGAGGACATTTTAACTAGTCTAGAGATAGTGCCCTCCTAAAGCAGCAACAATCTTTGGGGCCCTTGTGCTACAGCCACATTAGTGCATTGTACCACGCTCACCTAACTTTGAGAGTTCAGCTATGGCAATGCACAGTGCTTTGCAAACATCAGCAGTTGTGACAGGCATGAAGAAAGATTGGGTGTTGACTTTTGAATTACACAGTTCAGGAAAGAAATGTCACGGGATGTTTAAACATAGTAAATACTTGGGAACTCTAATTTATGTCCAGCTCACAAGAGGGAAACAAATAACAGTACCCCAAACCTAATGGCATGCAAAGCATGACAAAGGAGATGTTCTCCGTTGCTCAACTGTTGGTTGTACATGCTAGAGAAACCTCAGCTTTGCCTCTGGTGACAAACAGCTTGCAAGGTATGAGGAGATTACAAGCCAATGCTCTATAGTTGCAAACCAACAAAAAAAAGAAAGGCTGAATTAGATGAATTAGATTAGATTCACTAAGGGATGCCATGCTGAAAACAAGTCTAAGTCCATAAAACATAAAACATGGTGCAGCAGAAGTATTAAAGAAGTTCTTCTTTCCCTTTTAAGTAACTGGGTATTACATTCCCTTACAGCTAAAACACCAAACTGAGCCAAACCTAAGCAACATTGCATGACTTTAAACAAATAAAAGGAAGACTAGGCTTAAAGACACCCTAAAATTCTTGTGTCTTGTGTACAAACAGCTCCACTGTTTTCATCTTTCCACAGCAGTAGGACTTTTTAGGTTAAAAAAGAAAAATATATATATATACCAGACTCATGGCATAGTAGCCTCCTGTTCAATATAAAGAATAGTCCAGCTTCACCCTTTTCATCAGTTCGAGTGAGTAGCTTGCGTTTTCTGTAGTTTATTTCTGGAATTTCTAAAAGAAGCCGAGAGAGGCTGTATCAGCTTTGTGCTCTCAGGGGACTACATCTCAAGCTCTGGATCTGTGAGTACGTTGCAAATTTCTTTCACACTTAACTGCTGTTAAAATTCAGCATGCATTCTAAAGCAATTTCAGTTATTCTAGAAGTAATACTAAGACTTCAAACACAGGCTCTTACCAGCTTTGTACACCACAGTGCTGATTAAGAAACAGTAATATATGCAGACCTGGATATGACAACTTGTTGCTCTAACTGCAAGCCTATAGAAGTGTATAGCGGTACAATGCAATGCACAATCCTGAACATGTACCTTTAGCCTATTTATTCACATTCAAAAATCTGATTATTGATTTCTAATAGACTTGTGTAACACTCATAACTACACTGAATTTATACTACACCCAATTGCTAAAATCGGAAACAAACCATGTAACTCTTTCCATTGGCGTAGGAGGGAAGGGGTATTGCTTCTGCATAAGCAAGTGCTGGTCAGCGTTTGAAAATTAAATACAAACATAAGACTCTTTCGCATCCACAGAAGTGGGAAGGAAATGGGCAGGTGTTATGTATTTATGGTGTTCTGTATTAATATTAATTGATGTCAGACCCCCCCTTTTTTTTTCCATCCGAATTCATTCTATTAAAAGCTTCATCCTGCTTATATTTTTCAGACTTCTACAGAACCAGCCTTATATCTAAAGCAAGCAGGATTGTAAGAAAAATTTCTTCGTGAGATTACAGTGAAAGTGCCAAGGAGCACATCTTGTTGAACAGCAGCGCATCTCAGGCTCTGTACTTGCTTGCACAGGTCCCCACACACCGCTGAAACAGAGCACAGCTACTCCTGAGGGAGCGTAATTTAAAAGAAGTGGTGCAGCCACATCAGTGCTAAGCAGTGTCCACACTGCCAGTTCTTCTGTGACAGGGTGCAGCGTTTCTCTAATGCAACCTCTCCGATTTTGGATCCAAGCGTGCAGTTCTGTGCAGAGGCACTGCTTACGAATAGACAAGCTTGGGTTGGCATCACTTCAAGTCTTTCTTGTGCATTCTTCCCATGGCTGGTGCTGACCTGTCCTCTGTACAAAGCCCAGATTCCACTGACATCTAATGAGTCTGCTTTCTACATTCCCAAGGGCTTCATTTTATTGTGACAAACACTGTTCTTATGACCAAAACAGTCAAGTTTCAGGCATGCACGAGGAATCACAACATCCCACATTTCAGGGCACTTCCTCAGCATCCCTTATTCTCGTAGCTGTTAGTATGGTTGATCAACAAAAGTCTTCATTTCCCTGAGTATAATAAAATATTGAAATAAAATTTTACAATAACAATAATGTGCATATTGCATAATAAAAACAGTTCAATTAAAAAAAAAAAAAAAAAAAAGCTAGCCCTATAAGTAGAGGCATACATGGGATCGCAAGCTGTGAGGTACAACTCCCCAGGCCATAGCCCATTGCCTCTACTGCACGGGCAGCAGGACTCCAGAGCCACACCTTGCAGCCGTGCAGTGTCCAGAGCAACACATAGGATGCTCATAGCTAGGTGTTTTCTCCTGAGAAGAGGCTCAATCTTTGGGGAATTGGTGATGTTAACTACTCAAACCTAAGCTCCATAGTGCTGGTTTTACAGTCCTCTCACTCACCACTCCAGTCATCCTGCAAGAAGAAATCTATTCTCACAAGATCATGTATTTTGCACCAACCAGAGACGGGAAGAAATGTTCCGCAAATATTTATTATCTTTGTTAGTTCAAAGTAAGGCATTTGCTTACACTCCAGCACAAAAACCCTGTAGAACCATCCCTCTCCTTTTCTGTGGCTCTGTAGCTCTGCTATTCACTCATTAAGCTTTTTGCCACACACATATAATACATTTTCTGTCATTTATAACACTTGTGTTCTGAGGGTTTTACTAAGAGCTACTTGTTTTGCTCTTTCTTGTATTTTATCCTCTGTGATGAAAGCCTAGTAGTCAACAAAGCTAGCGGAGCTGATGCAAATAAATAATTAGAGAAATGATGTTAATGAGTCCCCCATTTCACAGAATGGGAGAATAACATGAAAAAGGTCTGCCAGAATACTTGCTTTTGTGGTTTTTTTTTTTGTTGTTGTTGTTTTAAATCAGTTCCGCTTCTCTTATATTTTGTAGTATTTGAATGACCAAATGCCTCTCCAGCTGGGGCGGCAATGAACCACAGATGAAGACAGACAACGAAGCTGAGAAGTCTAGATTTTTCTGGCCTCTGAAAACGTCAAATTCTGCAGGCTAAGCCTCTCTTGAGGCATTTAACATTGCTTCATTCCCATGAAGTACCAGGGAAGACAGCTTTATGATCCAATAAAAAAGAAGTCAAGTGGTTTGTTTGAAAAGCTCTTTAGCCTTTCAGATAAAGTCAGCTTAGCTGTGAACCTATCTATCAAAGCTTCATTTGATTACAAATAAAAGAAATCCAAACAAAAAAGCTAAACACCAACCAAACCTGAATACTTACATACTCAAAGTTCCCAGATTTCCTCTTAGTTTTCTTTAGGTTTATAGTCATGATTATTTGTCACTATTTTTAGCACCAGCTCTTCTTAATATTAACAAAACAAGCAGAGCTGCATTCCTGGAGTTAAAGGAAAGTCAAATAGACAATAGAGCACCCCAACCTAGCCGTAGGAAGACTATACACTATTAAAAAAAGTAAGTTCAAGTAAATAAATAATACCCCCTGTGAAGCTTGCAAGTACTATGCATTGACCAGACATGTGCAGGCACAAGCTGGAATATAATAGGACCCAGCTATCTTGATTCCTGGGCCAGTGATCAAAAGGAGTGTTTCTCAATCAGCAGTGCAGGCTCACCACCCACTGACTTCTCAGGGTGAACCTTCCGCATTTGCAACCAGCAAGAAAACAACATCCAGAGAAGTGGCTCTGGATGAGACAGCCTTTGCAAGAGACTTCTTATGGAACAACACCAAACGAAAGGCCGAGTTTTAAAGCACTCAGAACTGCAGGTATCCACGATGCTGACCAATTTATCACTGCACGCTCACAAACTCTAAAGAAGGTCTTATTTTGGAGACACTAGCTCTGAAACCAGAGCGAATACAAACCGGTCAGTGCTGGTTTGTATAACACAGTATAGGTAAGAGGGGCAGGCAAAAGGCCGGATTTTCGTGTCCTCGCTCCCAGTAGGTAGCACCTTTCTCACTTCAGCAGTCCTATTTAAATCAGCTGGCCTACAGAAAATTTTTCTCAATATAAATATCAGATTCTAACCAACATATTTTCCATTTACACATCTGGAATTGCTTCGGAAAGACAAAAGGAAAGATTCTCCTGATAACTCAGAGAGGAAGAATAAGCAAAGCATTTTTAGGTCATTTGTCCCTGGCTAAAGAGAGAAGCGATGGCACTGGCATTAGTTTACTAGTAGGTTGGAAACTGCTACCCACTCTGCTTTCTCTTGCAAGCCAGAGATTGCAGCTGGCATATCTTGTTGTTTAATTGTGATGCTTAATTTGAACTGTTTCAGTACCTGCTAACATACACTACTATATCCTTGAAGGACATTCGCGAAAATGTAGAGTTCTATAAAAGCAACAACACAGGAAAAACTTTGTATACATAGCAAGGGGGATTATTATTTATTATCTCCTCTGATTTATGCAACTGTAATTTCAGAATTTGGCCAAATGACTTTACATCAAATCCAAAATTTTAGTGGGTTGAAGCTTACAGAAAATCTAGTTTACAGGAAATAGTCTTAGTTTAAAGAGACCAGACGACAGGAAACTCAATACATCTCTGAATTAACTGTTTCCAATGTAAATGGTCCTCATAGTTAAAAANTAAATAAATAAATAAAAACAACCATGAACTATATTCCAAGTCTCTCTCTGTCCACTCTTAGTATCTTGAATATTTTTCTTTAGGTAATGAAATGAAATACCTAGTACTATTCAAGTCCTAGCTTTAGCACACTGCTAATCTGTCAAGCTGAATAATTTGCATAGAAATTAAAAAAAAAAAAAAAGATTTTAAGGAAAGAGAAAGAACTTTTTCCACGGTTGTTTTTTTT
>VXAL01001019.1:256502-300744 GCA_013399475.1 Chauna torquata | reverse complement strand
AGTGGAAAATAGTGATTTTTTCCAAGGTTGTTTTTTTTTTTTTTTTTTAACTTCAGAACCAAATGCTATAGGCAAATCCATGCACAAATCCATTTTCATTTTCTGGATTCATCCTAGCATATTTGTAGTTAAAAGATAAAATTAAATGGATTTAAAATTGTAAATAGACACTCACAGATAAGAAATATAAATTAGGCTATAATGTGGAAGAAAAAACACTGCAAAAAATAAAGAATTTCCATGTCTATTTGGTTTCTCCTCTGTTATTTACTTTCTACATTCCTACCGCCAGACTTTTTCCATGTCAAGTAAAATTTTAATTAATATTGGGCTTGTATTTGCATTAAAGATTATGACAGCAATGGCTGAAAATCAGTATGTGCACTAACACACTTTTTCCATAGCTGATAACATTTTAATTCATCTCCACCATGTATTTACATTTGAAACTGCCTCATCTGGGACCAACTGACACCAGCCGTGTTGCCTGTTGGTCAATGGACTCATTTCCAAATAAGCGAGCAGCCTGATCACGCAAACTTCATTCACGTTCCGTTCTGTCCACAATCCCTCCATTACAACGTCACGAGGGATGCACTGAAAGCCTACAGGATTCCTTGCCCACAAAGCAGTTCCTTCCAGAGCCAGCAGGTCAACAGCGTGGCCATGGAGATGGTGCCTCGTAAGACTTCTGTAAATCCACAGATGACAATCAGGCATCTTTTCTCATTATCTTTGTTCCTCTTTATATAAACTATTTATGGAAATGAAAACAAAGCTAAGCCTAGCAACGAGTGCCGGGTTATGCTCAGACACCCCATAAGAGACAAGGGGTGCGAGAGCTCCCTCGCTTGCCCCGTGCAGCAGGGCGGTGTGGCCGGAGCCCCGCGGGTGCTGCAGCTCCCTACGGGCACAGCCCAAGGGAAGCGACCGGGCTCCCTTGCACAGCACCTGCCAAGGACCGGGCCCCTTCAGGTGTTGCGGTGGGAGACACCGAAAGAACACCTCCGCACACAGGGTAGCAGCCATCCGCTTCTGGTCCCTGGGACAGGTGAGCAGGCAAAGGACTTGTAAAGGGAGGGTCCCACCAGCCTGGCTTTGTGAACGGCTGGCTGCTCTAGAAGCAGGACAAGTTTCTCAAACTTGTTGCTATTATATCTGTAATTACTAAACAAAAGGATACTGGACCGCACCCTTTTTCGTATTAGTGACATTCAGGTATAACGCAATCTTTAATTTCATGAAACCTGTCTTGCCAAAGTTTGCAATGATCTCAGCCTAGGTGCTGCATCCTCACCTTCCTTCCTTTGACACAGGCACTCGCACTATTCTGCTTAGTATGTTGCCTTCTTTTTCCTTCACTGACGGCCTTCTGCTTTTTCTTTAAGTTCTCTCACAGTTCTGAAAGGAGGTATTTGCCTTTCCAAGCCCTCTTCCTGTCTCTTCCACTTTCTATTAGTGTCCTCTAGGTCTTTGACCTTGGTTTCTTTCTCTCCACCTTCAAAAATTCCTCCTCGAATCCCAAGTGCAAACATAAGTTATAGCTACAGTTTGCATGCTACCGAAGTGCTAAAGGTGGAGAAGGTCTTATAAATTATTGAAAAAAAAAAAATTAGGCTCATTAGCAAAATAAAAATAACTTCTGTTAGAGAGCTTCTCAAATGTTTTGATGAGTGACTGGTTTTGTATACAACTTCCCTAAGATTTTATATACAGAATAAAAAAAAAAAAGAATCACGCCAGGGCTACTACATAGCGGAATTCATTCACGTTCATTTTTACAAGATGCACTTCAATTTGGGGCAAAACCTGACTTGATAGCATATTATTTGGAAAGGGTACATTACATAATAAAGGCTCGTACAAACAACCAGGAAGCAGCACACATTTTGTAAGTGCAGGCTTACACGGCTGTATTTTGACTTCTTGCTACTTAGCTACAGACTTTTCATGGTTTTGGTTAATTCCTCAAGAAACACATACACAGGTAACCTACGGACATAACTGCAGTGTGTTATGCTTTGAGTGCTACAAGCACGGAAATAAAAAACAATGACCATCATAAGACAAATCCTGGCCCTACTGAAATAGGTATCAAAGTCTCTACTGACAACACCAGCTAGCCTTTCATCTCCATGCTTAAAACCAATTTAGTCTATTTCTGAAGACAAAAAGGAAACTTGACAGAATATCCACAGTCCGCATCAGATGAGCATATTACTGTGCTTCCAGTAACCACAAGCACTCCTAAAGAGAGCAGGACAACATGAAGGCACTTAAAAATACCAACAATAAGTAGCAGTAATGGGTTTCATACGTGAAGCCACCTGAGCCAGCTCCACCTCAGCACTGCTCTGGACTCCAGCACTGCATGCACACGGCAGCCCAAAGCAGCAAGTGCAACACCAGGTGAAACCTGCACTGGAGCTGGGAAGCGCGAAAGCCTGGTCTCCTCTGCCTGTGGTGGCCTCAGTGACACTGCCCACCACCACGGCAGGGAGAACCATTTAACCTGAATAAAGGTGTGTAGAAAAAACAGATTGGAAGAGGAAACAGATTAGAGTCTGGCAAGAACTGATTATCTAATAGTGAGGAGATGCAGTCATAGCTGGTCACCAGGCTTGGCTAGATAGTGAGATTAGGGTCTAGATATTAATGAATGGTCTAGGATGAGTAAGAAGAGAGACAGATCAGAGGAGGAGTACCAGTAACTCCAGTAAAGAGTGTGAGACAGAGCCAGGGAATAAGGAAGCTCTGAACGGAGGAGACTGAGGAAATAAATTATGCCTGAGAGGGAGGGAAAGATTAGAAAAAGGGCAGTTAGGTGCAATAGGAACCAGCTAAGCGAGGAAAATTGGGAAAAGCTATTGGGGCATTGATAGGGTTAGGACAAATGCACTCCAGAAAGGAGAGTTGTTGTCTGGGGAGGGAGAGAGGTTTGCAGGTAAGAAGCTCAAAGAGCTTGGGCAGTGATTTACGTGGTGAGTAAATGGAGATGTTAGAGGGACATCTGGGACTGGCAAGAGGAGGAGGCTGGTGCAAGACACCTAAAGAGAGCAGAAGAGATGACAAAGTTGTCAGGGAGCACAGGACTAGGTCAGGCCCAGAACAGAGAGGAGGGGAGAGAAGTGACCAGCTTGAGGAGAGGGAGGAGATGAGGGAGCAAAAGAGTCTGTGCCACCAGGAACACACTTCCCTTCATCCCCTGGGATGCAATCCAGTGCTCAGGAGCCTCTTCAGCCTCTCCCTCTGTCCAAGCTACAGTGCCACTTTCTATTTTAAACAGCAGCACACTGCTGCTTTGAATGGGAGTGCCTGCAGGAATTAGGAGTTCAGGTCATGTTATTAACCACCACCTCGCCCAGAAACAGATACAGATCTGCTACAAGAAACTGGAGATTATTTGTATATCGCCTTCTGATCTTTGAGCTTGAGTGGTGGTTTTTAACATAACTATAAAGCTGTTTATTATGTTAATACCGATTATAGCAAAGGAGAACAAAACTCAAAAAAAAAAAGTAATCAAGAGCAATCAATCAACATTATCTAATGATTAATCTAGCTTGGTTAAGGAAGCTGCATAACTCATTAAGTGTATTTCGGGAGTTGGTTTGTTATGAGATAATGCCAGACAGCTGACTTCTGCAAGGAACAATTTTTCCTCATTATTTTAATCTTAGAAAACTATTAGAATTACAGAAACTTATAATTAATCAAATCTGTTTATTAATTTTGCTGCAGTAATGAATTGCATACAGCTATCAGAGTGGGAAAACACTTTAAATCACTGTTTATCAAGAAAGATTAAGTCAAGCTCAGAAAAGAGCACCTGAAATTGGACAATTAGACATTAGCCTGATTAATTTGTTGTCTTTCTGATCCGGCCACCGCCAGCTATCAACAACTAGCTGCAGGGTAAGAAAACAAACAGCCAGTGCAGGGGGAGGAGGACTGGGCTATGCACCTTGCTGACAACCTGCTCTTGGATCAGTTCACAACAGCAGTGAAGA
This sequence comes from Chauna torquata, assembly GCA_013399475.1. Taxonomy (NCBI): domain Eukaryota; kingdom Metazoa; phylum Chordata; class Aves; order Anseriformes; family Anhimidae; genus Chauna; species Chauna torquata. The sequence goes on along the minus strand of VXAL01001019.1, from coordinate 296,734 downwards.
CTGACCCCTTCAACTGGCTGTAGATTCTAATGACTCTTATTTGCGTTTGAGAGAGCAGGTATTACAAAAAGCTGTTTCACTTGCAAAAGAAACCATTTCACTTGCATTTAAGGGAAAAATAGCATTTTTTTAAAACCACGCAATGACAATTTGAGGACACTGTTTAGCTGTTATTCTTGTTATTCTATAAAACTTACATCCGGCAAGCACTTAAGAACAGCGTTGCCAACAAGGTGACCTTTTCTCAGATGTGAATCGCAGTTCTTTTTGCTATGGGTATGCTTACATATATGAGTGCAAGTATTCTTTGCGAAGGATGGCTTGATACCTGCACTTTCAGATTGCTATCTTTCAAGAAGGACAAAAACAAAAACTGAACTTAGAGCAATCTCTAAAAAATACCTGCTCACTAACCTGCACTGATATGCTTGAGCCAAAACCAGATGAGGATCATGCATTTCCCTCAAAGACAGCATTCATTATTTCAGGAGGCTCTGTAAAATTGCAGGTTGTATTTCCTACTCCATCTTCATGTACTTTCCCGCCTCCTTGCTTACTCCAATATTTAGAATGCCTTTCCTTGTGCGAAGCACCTCAGGCAGTAGCTTAATGTTTCCCCAAAGTAGTGGGGAGTCATTTTCCCGTCTGTCCCTTGCAGGAGAGGCCTTAGTTTTTGGTTTACCTCAGCATTGTCCTTTGTGTTATGATCTAAAACCACCTCAAATCTTGTGTTTCCCATGCTCATCTAACCATTGGCTTCTCACAGGGATGTCTGAATACATCCCTTTTTTCACATCTGTGAATTTCAAAATGTGTTGATATTATCCTGAGAGTCCTTGTCCCCTATGGTACCAAATGATCTTAATGACAAAATAAAAAAAATTACTTAGGATGATTTCAGATCATGGTAGAAGACTGAAAACAAAAGTATCACACGCAGAACACAACCCATCTGATATTTAGCTGGATACCTTCCAAGATGCTTTTGCCTACCTTGCCTCAGAGCTCCCCAGACATAACCCGTGAGCTGGAGCTGGGAACACAGGTTTTACAGTACCAACATGTCTTCCAGGTGTGCACCAAGTTCTGAGATTTTCTAAGGCAAGTCGGAGGAGGACGGAAGGTTGGTTAGCATCTTCTCCTTCTATCAGTTTTGCGATTAGCATTACAATTGTAATTTTCATTTAGTACCTTCTTCTCAGTGTAAATGGCCTTAATATTGAAAAACCTTCTTGACTATTAATTCTATGTAACAGAATAGCTTTCACTGTTTCCTTATTGTGTTTAGAGTTAATGTCTTAGAAGATAAACAAGTTGCTATATTTTCTTTGTGAGCAGGAAGAAACTCACCAGATGACAACCTGTCTTTACTTTATGACTGTTGACTAATGCCTATGCCTTATCATCACGCTGCATTATCTGAAGACTTAACCCTGACCTCATCTAGAAGATATTATTGGATTTCACTTACATTCTAGGGGTCTGATCTTCTCATTAATGCCAAAAATCCCCAAGTCCTAGATATATGGGTTCATCCTATGCCTTTTTCTCATCTCATGGCAGTTACAGGTTCAAAAAAATCAGTAAAATTACCTGAATTTTTTTTCCATGTTTAACTACCTTCTTCCAGTGATTAAGGTTTTTGTTTTTTTTTTTAATTCCTGCAATATTTTTGTGAAACTTTGCATAATAAACCATTAAAAAAACATTTTCATAGAATCACAGAATGGTTGAGCTTGGAAGGAACCTCTGGAGGTCATCTTGTCCAACCCCCTTGGCTCAAGCAGGGCCACCCAGAGCAGGCTGCCCAGGACCATGTCCAGGCAGTTTTTGAAGATCTCGAAGGAGGGAGACTCCACAACCTCTCTGGGCAGCCTGTGCCAGTGCTCGGTCACATGCACAGTAAAGAAGTGCTTCCTGAAGTTCAGAGGGAACCTCCTGTGCTCCAGTTTGTGCCCATTGCCTCTTGTCCTGGCACGGGGCACCACTGAGAAGAGCCTGGCTCAATCCTCTTTGCATCATTCAGGTATTTATAGACATTGACGAGATCCCCCCCGAGCTTCCTCTTCTCCAGGCTGAACAGTCCCAGCTCTCTCAGCCTCTCTTCACAGGAGAGGTGCTCCAGTCCCTTTGACCATCTTGGTGGCCCTCCACTGGACTCTTTACAGTATATGTTCATGTCTCTCTTGTAGAGTGGGGCCCTGCGAGGGAAACAGTTGGGTTAGGGTGTGTATTTCCAAAAACAGATTCCTTGTAACAGCAAACCAACCAGACAGAAATTAGTAGTAAATATTCCTAATTCAGCTTCACTCCTGTGACATCCCTCACTCCAGTCAAGTTCCTTTAAACTGAGACCTCTGAGTCTGTGGTTTCATCTCCAGAAAAGCGAGGAAACAGAAAAATCACTCTCAATTGCTCATCCTGCTCCTATTTGCAGTTCTCTCTTCTTCAGAATCAAAGCTCTTCTACCTTGTAGGTGGAACCTCAGCATTGTCCTTTCTACACACATGAAGCCCCTACTCTTTCTATCCGGTACCAGAGCTGCTGATCGCTAATCAAGTCTAATAAGACGACCATGGATGTTGGCCCAGCCACAGGAATAGGAACAAAGTTTTATGCTTGGGCTGTCAGTTTGACACGTACCAGAACACAGCTAAAATGTCCTGAGAAGTGTTAGCCACTTAAGAAACCATGGACACAACTTTGCATTTTGAGTCTGCTTTATAATTGGCAGATATCTTCTTTTCAGGCAGCACTTGCACCCACATGTAGGTACCTATAAGCAAATCCAAAATCAGAGCTAAACATTGCTTCAGTCATTAATTCAACACTGGATCAACAGTGCTTAGCAGTTTTGGAAAATCGCCCCTAAAACAAATGATTCATAAAGGCTGTGGTGTTTGGAACTCCATATTCAAAAGGATGCTGATTAATTGTATGAGTTACAGGAGGCACTAAGTGCATACACGTGCTGAAACATGCACAGTAAACTATACAAAACAGGCAGCAGGTAAGCAAGTGCTGTCCTGACTGGCGTTCTGAAGATTTTGGATTTGCTTCTATGAAATGAATTATTTTATTCTACTTATCCAACGCAGCTATATGACTTTCATGCACGTGCAGTGTTTCTGCTCACTCTCCTACCTTTTATTTTAGTGGCATTTGCTTCCTCCATCTCTACTTAAGGGATGTTTCAGAGCTCCAGAACTTAAATATTAGCAGTTATGTACTTAAGGAAGCATCAGGAGTTGATACTACTCACTTAAGAAACACTATGTGTACTGCTTTCTGCAACCTCTTCTGGAGGACAGTTGTCCTCCACCTCTTCCTCTGGGACCACTTAAAGAAGATGAATCAACGTATAACTTGTTTGACATGCCAATTGTGACATAGTGCTATCATTCAAGGATGCTGCCAGATAAAGAAGAGGGTGTAGCCTCCATGTGAACACGTTTTCCTGCTCTCAAATCAAAGGCCTTCCTATAATTAATCTAATTAATTTAGGTCCAAATGAAGTTTCACAGGCAAGAGCAAATCCAGATGAGGCATCATAAATAAGCAATACAAATCACTCATTCATCCGATAACTATTAGATGTTTTCAAAACAAGCCTTGCAAGGAGGCTGAGGTCCTCTTTTGTTTCTATCAGGAAAGGAAGAAAAGCTTCTTTAATCATACTATTTTAAAATATACTTACATAGAAGATGATTAAATGAATAAATACAGTAATCTAAAATGTTTACAAAGCAATTAAGACGGATTTTCAAATTATTTGCAATAGCTAAAGCTATTAGAATGATGGACAACCAAATCCTTCCCCTTGAAACAGTTCTGGCAATTAGCATGCGTTATTCCTGATCATTGAAAAGCTGCTCGTATTTTTAATTTGGGAATTTCTAACGGAGTGAATCACTAATCTAGTCCAAACAGCACATTTCACCAAGTCAGAGATTTGTACTGGATAAGCTTACATATTAAGCCCAAAACTCAGTGGTATTCTGATACCAAGAGAGGGCTCAGCTGTCTATCCAGTATTTAGCTACCAGTTTCCCATTTGCTTTGGTCCAAATTATCTTTCAGAACACACTAGCCATTAATCCTGGCAGGAAAGAATGGCAGAATGAGTCCCACTGCTATTTTTCCAATCTTTCTTTTTGAGGCGGGAGACAAGGGTTCTGTGAGAAAGCACTAAAGGTGAAGTGGCTGAAGGGTGCTTTGTTCTTCCAGCTATACCAACAATATAAGGTGAATGAGATGAAGAGAGCAGGAGCTGCAATTTGGTGGGATTTCTGCAATAGGAAAACTATCTTGGCTCTGCTTCTTTGCACCTGACCAGTATTCATCTCCAAGGTAGCACTGCTCACACAGTCTCTGGAAACATTGCAGTTATTCTGGAAAAAAAAAGAGCAGACAGCCTGCTATGCCTTAGAAAGCAAAGACTTGTGCAAGTGAAAGAAAAGAAAGGAGAGGTCAGGTCTCTACTCTCATCTCTGAACCCCCACAGCCCACCAGCTCTAGTTTATCTGTACCAGCACGTAGTACACTATTTTTCTTCAAGCTCTTTCAAGTATATTCTGAAAAGCATCTCGAGACAGCAACGAAACAACCAAATCGGACACAAGTTTAGGTAATGTGATGCTAATGAAACATTCGCAGCAACTCCGCCATTTCATCTGAATCCATAGAGGTAAAATCATTCTCCCCTCTTGATCTGGTGAGCTCAAAACCCATTTTCAGTTTCAATGACTATTTGAGTGAAAGAGTAGATTATAATGAGCTTGGAAGATGGTCATTCAGTTTTCTTAAAAGCGAAACAAGTTTTTAGGGAGAGGTAATATTTGGAGGGTTTTTTTTTTTTTTCAACCCATCAGTTGGTGTAACAGATGAACCTACAGACAGGGAAGAAGCATTTTTCTTCCCTAAAGTAAGTCTGTTTTTTTTTTTTTCCAGCTATATCTGTTGGCCTGGTAAAATATATTGATTTCTCAAATCACAGATGTATCAAAGCTACCGCTACAACTGATTATGACAGGTGTTTATACTAAAGAGGAATTTTAGGACAAACCATGAAGGAGGATTAAACTTGTATTTCTGAAGTGCCAAAAATAAGGCCACGGCATTTTAGGCTGTGCAAATGAAGAAAGTTTTAGGTATATAAGTAAGCCAAATAAGGTTACTGGTAAGCGACATACATTTCCCAAAGCACTTTCAGGATGAGCATGGGACAAGATTACTGACACTGGCTAACCTACACACCTTCGTATCAGAAGGTTCCCAGACATAACCATTCTCTATTGACCAGGTCAACAGAGAAAGTGTAACAAGTGCTCTGGCAGGTCATCTAGCAGAGGACACTGGCATTTGAAGTGTGCATCTGATATAATAAAAACATTGCTGGAAGACTCCTAGAAATATACGTTTACTTAAGATGAAGACAAACAGGAATTCAATAGCAGCTTTTGCAGTTAGAGAACAATGTATCCTGTAAATATTTTCCACTTAATTTAAAAACAAATCCACCTAACCTGCACTCTCATTCTCTCTATTTGCCTTCAGTTCTTACTACTGCAAACAATTTGACTAGATGGACTACTCCTATAAACTTACTTTTCAGCAATTGCTACAAAGAGATCGCTTTGAACTTACAGCAGTAAATGTACATACTGTAGGCAGACTGGACAGGGGTAACCTAAAACAGCAGAGAGAAAAAAGAAAAAGTGATTCTATGTAGTCAAAATATGCAAGTAATAAAAGAAACAGGTAGAGCTGGCTTCTTAAGGCCCACATTCACTCCAGCCACATTCCCCTCCTCCCCTGCCCAGCTCCTTGCTTCCCCAGTTAGCCTAGTGAACCCAAGGTTTCACATCATTTTTTAGGCCATTAGCAGTCAGTAAGGACCAGCAAAGAGGGCATGGTGATATTCCTTTAGAATCACAACACAAATAGTCAGAAATGGGAAAGCACAGGTTTAACCAGAAATCTTAAGTCACAAATATGGACTTCAGCTGAAATAGAAACAATGTAAAGGAAAAAGGACAACGTCAAGAGTCTTCCACGGTTTTTGTCCTCTGGTATAAAGTTAAAGCTTGGCGTAGAGAAAGTCATGAATGTGCCAAACATCCAGAACTATAAAATAATTGCAGTGCTTTATGTAATAAAGCAAGCAAATTATCCACCAGTAAGGAAATGGTATCACCAAGTTTCCGGGGGTTTCTTCCCACGCAGATCCTCCTCCTCTTCCCCTCCAGAGATTTCATTTGGCCATTTCGCTGTGTTTTCTGGATGTTAGGTAACTGCTGCTCCAACTGGGCTATCAAGTATCTAGAAATACTTGATAAATGGCCACTTTACAGACCAGCCCTACAATGTGTGTGCACTGACTGCAGGCAGGGTGACTCAGACCTACTAGATACAGAGTGCATGAGCTGCGCACTTGCAGTAAGCCCATCACTTGCAGGACGCAAATAAATAAATAAATAGATAAATAAATAAATATGGATTTATTTAACTTAACATACGCAGCAAGCAGGCTAGGGCCCAGCAATTTTATACTGAGGTAGTAAAAATAAAAATCATGCCTTTCAATAAGATTGTCACCAATCTGTTGAGAGCTTGCATCAGGTCCACGTATATTTCCAATGCGCTCACAACAGTAGGAGCGTATGCCCGCGTCATTCAGTCCCATCTCAGAAGAAAATTCCTGACGATGCCCAGATTTTCAGTGATACCCACCTGGTGCGCAGACCCTCTCACAGTCACATGAAACATCCCGTTAGCCCTGGTGAGCCCAGGAATAACAAGAACCAATGTAGATATACCTCATCCAACAAACCCTGAACATTATTTTTGTACATATTCTCCATGTGCTCATTAGAATGATACTAAAAAGGGTCCAGGTTTTTCTTTCACCAAAACCAATTCTACTTTAAATAAAGATATGAGGATGTGACTACCTAAATGAGCTGCTGTAAGCTGAGGTGCGGTGTGGATTTACGGCACACCAGGCATTCCACAAAAAGTGCCCTTGAGCATGCCCTTACCACACGGTGCCCGTGGGCTTACTCTCCTCTCTCACTGCAGGGTAGCTACCTCGCTTGTACTACCAAATGACAGTGTGAGCATAGGCAGTCGCCAGCCAGTAGCTTATTTGTATAAACCCAAACACTTCCATTACTACGCAGTATCTTGTTTGTGGATCCATACATACTGGTCCAGATTTTTAAAAGGATTTAGGCAGTTAACAGACTGGCACAAAGCAAGACTGTGTTAAGTCACTGCATATGCTATAACAAGGGCAACCTGTTTCTTTGCTTTAACTAAGAGATGCAGCACAGGTCTTTTCAAAGCACAGCCCCATGCAAACCTTCTGAGTTACCCAGTGCTAAGATAGTAACAGATAGCCTTACTAGCATGCAGAAACAGCACTGGGGAGGTACTGGGAGACACCAACAAGGCACGTTCCATTTTAGTTCACATATTTCTGGATAGGTAAGAAACCTCAGATTAAAAAAAATATTACATTTTTGGCATTGCATTAGTATTATCAGCATTTGCCTACAACACTTTGAAAATAAACCTTGCATTATGTCCAGACATGATTTACAGATATTCTCCTTCAAATAGAAGCGCTGTGTTAGTTTTAAGACAAATCCTTTCTTATGTCCAGATCTGATTTACAGTTAATTTCTTTCAAATAAAAATGTATGACGCAGATTTCCACTTGCTTTCTGCCAGAATCTTTTATTTTTAGTTGCAGGGCAAAGGTACACTCTTTAATACGCCTACCACTTCCATGCAGCAAATGGTACACCTTAGCAAGCACTGACACATTCCATTAGATAAAAATGCAAAATTGCTGACAAAATTCTATCAGCCTTGATAAGAACAGCAATGTGTGTGGACCTCCTACTTGATGGAAGCATGCTAAAGAAAACTTTTTTTTTTTTCTGTTGGCATTTTCATATGTGGAAATAAACCAGAAAAAAAAGTAGCTCTCCAGGCACAGTCCATACTCGAACCAAATTGCTCTGAGACAGAATGTCCTTGCGCATCTGTCAAGTTGGGGTTGCTCTAGAATTCTTTCTGGTCCCCATTTTCAAGACGCAAGGTCACATGTCATCAGCTTTGACTAATATTGTCTCCACCTATGTCTTTCTCATTTCCTCCCACACTCACCTCCCACTCTCCATGCTCTGCCCAGATGACTGTCCCTTTTGGATTCTCTATCCACTCCCAACCCCAAACCTGCTGATATCCCACCCATACTAGTAGACGCAACTTCTCAACCAGTATCTACAAAACACTTTCCCTTCATCAAGAGCTCCCAGAAAACTCCTGTTCTGAAAAACTCTCTGCTGTTAAAGATTGCAAGGATATGTAGAAAACATGGTATGTGCAGTACCTTGTGTCTGACCCTTTTTCCAGTGTAACTTTGGTAATGTACAGATAATACAAATACTTTGTTAGCTAAATGAAAGTACTAAGACAGTTTTTTTGTTTCACTTTTCTTTTTCCCAAGAGACAAAGGTGGGATTAGTTTTTCAATAAAAGTGTGAAAATTTGACACACATTTGATATACACATTAATTTTTTTTTTTCCTTTCTCCTTCTCTATCTCAATATATATCTAATAGGATTTTCCTGATTAGAAAAACAAGCAGTTTTTCTACCTATCTTTTCTTTGTGATGGCCTATATTTTCTTTCACAAAATGATGACAACTTCAAAAACATGTATTTGAATACATATTGTAAGAGGAGCATGCATTTACCATTCTCCCTGAAACTAAACAGTTTGTTATCCGAACTGTGGAAATACAAACAAAAAGGACTTAATTTACTAATTTTACTCTCCAGCAGGCCTCTGTAACACAGGTAAAGTCAGTGAAGATAACACAACTCAGAAATACTGTTTCAGTGATCTGTAATACTCCTTGTCCCAAGCTTCTGGGAAAAACGTAGGAAAAGTTTTTCTTTTGTTAGCCAAATGATTTTATTTGAAACTATGAATATTTGCCCAAATGTTCGCATTACTGAGCAAACGTTAGGTAGACACCATCCAAACAATGAAGTAACTTTGAGCAATGAGTTACAGAAACTGTGCCTCCCTCACATATTTACTTCAGTAAATGTCTAAAAGCAATCCCATACTGATGTATTGCAATGAGAAATGAAAAATATTGGGAGGATCGTATATTTGGAACAAAAATCCTCTTTCACCATAATGTAGATAATGTCTGTGTAGGAAGAGAGACTTCGTAAACTTTCATGTCTCATGGGTGTTCTCACTTATCTATTCTTCTGGATGCCTGCAAAGTTGTTTTCTGCTTTAACAAAACTATTTTTAGAAAATTTCTCAACTCTGGAAAAAAAAGTTTTTAAAATAACACTTGGAAAGCCTACTAGAATGAAAAAAAAACTTACTTTCTCCTCCTGATCAGTCTGCCACTATCAAATATTTCCAGTTCTATTTAAAACACTCCCATAAATTGAGAAAAGATGATCCTGAATAATTATACTCAATCCACAATTCTGATTGAATAGGGATTCCTTTGAAAACACAAATGCAGTCTCCCTCACATTAATGACCAGCTCCTTCAAAATCAATTACTATAGAATTGCAGGTGTTTAAAAATAAGCATTAAATTAAGAGCTTTGTTAAGGACATGGTTATAACAATTGTGCCATTACTACTACACAGGTTAAAATCAGCAAGCAGAAGTATGTTGACAAAATCAGAGTTTTACCTGTAATCAAAACTCTAAGTTAACTAAGGAAACTACTAGATTACAAAAATACTATTTACTTATTTTTGCTGTATGACATCTACTCTATTTTCTACAGACCTAGTTAACAAAGGCGAAACAAGAGTGTCATCTAAGCAGCTTACACAGTCATCTGCAACATTCTGAATGTTTTTTCAAAGCCAGTGCCTGAAATTTTTGCTGGCTACCTATAACTAATACATTCCCTCACCTCTCAAAACAGACCTTCAACTGTTGTGGAGCTACAGCACCTTGCATCTGCCCCACTTTTTCAAAAGGCTTCTAGATATGTAGGAGGTTTTCAAAGAATGCAAGGTCTTCCTTTCCTAAAACAAAGGAACAAAAAAAATCACACACCATGATCTGAAGTGTTAACAATAATTATGTATGGTATTAAAGAACATCACTGCAAATTACTAAGAAGTTTGCATTGGGGTTAAATAAGCTTATGATAGAGAAAGTGGAAATAGTTTCCAAAAACCAAACCAGAAAACAGCAACCCAGTGCCCTGATTGCAGAAACCAGTACTGGACTTCCAACAGTGCTGTTTCTCTATAGGCTGCTCACCTCAGGCAAATCTCCACCTCTTATGAAGAGTTGGCTTGAGGAACAGACTTTCACAATGGAAGTCTGTTATACCAAAGCAGCAGCTGGAAGAATAAAAGACAGGGAAAGTAACAGCATGGCATGGCGTGATTCATGTCCACCCACAGTTGTTTCTCGTCCTGAAAAACAGATAATAATAATACTTTCTAACCTCAAGGTGTCACAAAGTGATGGTATTTTCAGGTACTGCAGAAGCACTGACACACAACACTAGTAAGTCAAACTGTATTTAGCAAGGACACTGAATTTAAAACACATTTAAAACAAATCTCTGTCCTGGGAGAGGGAACTTTAGGAAACAATCGCAACTGGCATCACTTCCCAATGCTGATACTTCAGTGACATAATATTTTACTGTCAAGTCTGGCAACTTCTTTTGAATCTAAATTGAGCAGACAAAGAGGTCATCATCCCTGCCTGTTTACTACCACTATTCAAGCAGAGGCAGCAGCGAAGTTCTTGTGAGCAAAGTCAGCTGGACCAGCTTACACTGCACAGAAAGTGGTATAAACAACACTGACTTTGCAACAGGTCAGGTAGCGAAAAAAAGATCAGTCACAAAATCCATTCCACAAGTGATAGTAACAAACAAAAGAGAAATAATGAAGAGCTTGGAGAGATAATATAGTTACCAAAGCAATCATATGTCCAACCCTCAGTGAGAACTCAGGAAAAAATGCTGTCCCCCTGAAACACCAGTGGTATTCCACCTAAAAGTCTCCTGTTTAGCTCCCGCCTCCATCCACTCATAATTAATTTCTGAGATAGTCACAGCAGTTTGCTATAAATTAGCAAAATTATATTTGAAAACGAAGTCTTGAAATTACCTGATAAAACACACATACTACATCCTTAGAACTAGAAACAAATGAAACTATAATGGCTAACAAATTGATCTGAGAAAAACACAAAAAGACAATATTCACAGAACAGCTCCATAAGGTTGCTCTCATTTTGTACTTTAAGCATCCTAAGACGTTCAAAATCACATGACATCCAAAGGCAAGATAAAATATTATCATAACTGGTAACACTCATGAGGGCATGAGTCTGGACCTTGCAGAACACCCATCAAGTGCTGATTTTGCAAAAGTCAAGCTGATTCAGTCTGAGTTGCATGTTCTCCTTGAAGTCCTGTGGAAGAAGGCAAGTATAATTTCCAGATTTAAACCTTTCTCTGATCTCAACACAACGCCTTGTTTTAAAATATCACCACTTGAATACAAACTTGGGCTATCTCCCCGAGGCACAAAGGGCACAGTAACAGAAGCACATGTCCTGTCGCAAGTTGTGGAAGGAGACTTATTCTGCCAGTCCTAGGAGTGATGTTCGGGATTCCCTACTGAGAGGATTAAGAAGAGTGAAGACAGGCTTCTGTTAAAAGCATTTGCAGAAGTGTGCAGTGGGTTATTTCATTCACTAACAATAACCTGCAGCTTCTCAGATGATCACAGTGTTACATTCAGGAACAGTCTGAAGTTCCCTCGCGAGTGCAGGCTGTCGCTAGCACAGCTTCGGAGCTATGCGACAGAGGTCAGCAGTTGGGCCAGAGCCACAAAGTCCCACCCATAAACCAGAGCTTAGGACCATACCATATACTGCGAACACAAGATTAATTTCATCATATTTTCATATTATGTAAATTATAATTCATATTATAATATATTCACCGCTATTAATATTGTATAAACTATATGAATATGAATATATGCATAAGTATTCGTATTCATTCATATTATATACATAATATATATTACAGAAAAGATATTGCTGTTTTAGGCAAACATTTGTTTTTAAGACATATGCATATACCATATCTTGGCCCTGGCCTGGACGTAGAGTTTGCAGAGGGACACATACCTTTCCCTGTTCTTCCTTCTTTTTACAGCTCCCAAAAGGTAAAAAGGTAGAAGGTTGTTCTTTCAGTGCAAGGTTGTGCCTGTGAAGTAGCTCTTAGCGAATTCATACTCTCATTAGATTTTTAGAAAATCCCTCAAAGGCTTGTTTCTAATTAGAAACAAAAGAGGCAGTATACAAAAGGAATGTAGTTAAAAGGTAAGCATAGTAAATGTAGACCTTACACATTAGGAGAGGTAAAAAATGTTCTAAGAACTCCTCAAGAGATAGGCCTCCACATCCAGATAAGAGTAAGTCTTAGATATTTTTAAGATCAGATAGGGGATCAAAGGCAAAGCAAAGGAGAAAAATCAAAAAGGAAGGGGCAGAAAAATAGAAAGAATGATTCCCCCCACTTCCCAATGAAATACATACGTGGTACAATCCAATTAGATCTGTTGCTTTGGTTTCACTTTTGCTATCCTATCACCCCTAAAATGTGGTTTCCCTGAATGATCGGACTGTTAATACAAGGATGTAATTTGAGAACAAATAAGGCTGAACAGGGTTATTTTGAATCAGAGCAAGAAAACTGCCTAGAACTTTTATAATGTGCACTGGTAGCCTTCAATTGCTGTCACTCAGGCCCAGAAACATCCACACAATACAACTTCACTAACACTATCTGCATCCATTGACAAAAATGCAAGCTCATTCTTCAGCGAATTTACTTACCTACTCAGGCAAGAACACAATGGGACCCTTGCCCATATTCTGTATTTGTTATCTCTTTCTAGACTGTTGATCTCCCAGGTACAAACTGTCTTCTTACTTGGGAGCCCAGCACGCCTAGTACATTGTAGATGTGCCTGCAGTTGAAATAATACTCAGTTTTTTAATGGAAGAAAATCATCTGGGTGTGAAGTAACTGACAAGTGAGAGCCCAGTGATATAGTCACTTCTGATTTCAGATTAGTGGCTGTTATTATCAGAAGGCATAGACTGATCCTGAGCCTTACCTACTAAGCAGAAAGCTTCAGCTTAGAACATAGGTAGAAGTGAAAAGGCGCAGATAGGAAACTGAAAACTTGGGTCACTTGTTACTTGGAGGCACCATTTTAGGAACATCAGTATCTTTTTAATTTCAAGTGAAGCACTTAGATCTGCTGTTTGTTTTGTTGTTGTTGTTTTAGTCTGGATATTGATTCCAAGTATGAGGAACTCTCTTTATCCACTTAAAATAACTCATGATATCATTCACTCTGCATGACCACAATATTTTCAAACTCTGTGATAAACTCTGGTGAGATCCCAGACCAAGAAGTAGGTCAGATATAGTAAAACAAAATGATTTACTAACTGTTGTCATAAAGATAGCAGGAATTTAAAGAAAAAATCTGTTTTCAGTTGTGTCCAGGAACCTCCTGTGACCTTATACAGGGATAATCAAATGTGGAGCTGGCCCAGAGCAATCTGCTTTTAAGTTGTATTCAAACATCAAGATGATGATAAATATCACAAAAAAATCTAAATATCCCTAAACTCTAGACTGATATGTTGATTTAGTCTTCCAAAATTATCTTGACAGATACATTGCTAAAAAAATCTTTGCACCCAATTCTTGCTCTCCACTTCCATTTCACGCTCTCCTTAGACTGGTTCCATCCCTTCAGTCTTTGAAAACCACCTAGCTACATCCATCCTCCTTGCCACTATTTAAGTAATCAACACTGTAGCAGCAACATAGCAAAACTTAAAGCCATCCAGTGTAAGATGGGAAGCTGATTTCATTTTAAAACGAAACTGATTTCGTTCATCCACTCACACTCTCATATTCATATACTCACAACTACCTGGATTCATGTGTCCAAGAAGCCTGTGCAACACTGAGCCGCCAAGACTCCTGAATGCAGGTCTGTCTAGGACTCCTTGTGACAACACAGAGGACAAGCTCACCAGCTGTTGAGCTCTTTTGACTTCCGGCTCTTCTCAGACTGGCAACCATGTGCTGACTTTGGATAGGCGTTTTGGATCCTCTAGGAGCTCTCAATAATAACTATGTCCATTCCATCCTGCCTCTGAGAGTCATGAAGATTTGCTCATTTGCTTAGGTCCTTCACCCCCTTACCACCAGTACATAGATGCATGCTAGGACTTTGAAGACCCACTAAACTAAGTGACTTCAGCACATACCATTCTTACAGCCCTTTTGCTGTTGTTTGTTCCTTCTGGTACCTCCATGCCCAGACATTTCCATTCATACCTATCCTAACATTTCTGTTACAATTCTCCAAAATTTCAGTGACCACCAACCATGGAAGAGAACTACAGAAATGATAACCCTCTGTGGAATGAAGCACAGAAATTGTGTCACTGCACAGCAGACCTGCACAGTGTTTTCATAGAATCATAGAACGATTTGGGTTGGAAGTGACCTTAAAGACCATCTAGTTCCAACCCACCTGCCATGGGCAGGGGCACCTTCCACTAGATCAGGTTGCCCAAAGTCCCATCCAGCTTGGCCTTAAACACTTCCAGGGATGGGGCATCCACAACTTCCATTGGCAACCTTTCTTCCAGTGCCTCACCGCCCTGATAGTGAAGAATTTCTTCCTAACATCTAATCTAAATCTGCCATCTTTCAGTTTAAAACCATTCCCCCTTGTTCTATCACTGCATTCCCTGATAGAGTCCCTCCCCAGCTTTCTGGTAGGCCCCCTTTAGGTACTGGAAGGCTGTATAAGGTCTCTCCAGAGCCTTCTCTTCTCTAGGCTGAACAACCCTAACCCTCTCAGCCTTCGTAGGAGAGGTGCTCCAGCCCTCTGATCATGCTCATGCCCTCTGATCCCCCTCCTCTAGACCCACTCAAACAGCTCCATGTTTTTCTTATGTTGGGGACCCCAGAGCTGAACACAGTACTCCAGGTGGGGTCTCACAAGAGCAGAGTAGAGGCGGAGAATCACCTCCCTCAACCTGCTAGTCACTTCTTTTGATGCAGCCCAGGATGCACTTGGCTTTCTGGTCTGCAAGCGCACACTGCTGGATCATGCTGAGCTTCACATCCACCAACATCCCCAAGTCCTTCTCCTCAGGGCAGCTCTCAATCCACTTCTCACCCAGCCTGTATTTGTGCTTGGGATTGCCCTGACCCAGGTGCATGACCTTGCACTTGGCCTTGTTGAACTTCATGTTGTTCACACAGGCCCACCTCTGAAGCCTGTCAAGGTCCCTCTGGATGGCATCCCTTCTCTCCAGCATGTCAACTGCACCACACAGCTTGGTGTCATTCACAAACATGCTTAGGGTGCACTCAATCCCACTGTCCGTATCACCAACAAAGATGTTAAATAGCGCTGGTCCCAATACCAACCCCTGAGGAACATCGCTCGTCACTAGTCTCCGCCTGGACATTGAGCCATTGACCATGACTCTTTGAGTGTGACCGTCCAGCCAATCCCTTATCCACCGAGTGATCCATCCACCAAATCCATGTCTCTCCAATTTACGGACAAGGATGTCATGTGGTACACTGTCAAGTGCTTTGCACAGGTCCAGGTAGATGACATCTGTTGCTCTTCCCTCATCCACCAGTGCTGTAACCTCATCACAGAAGGCCACCAAATTTGTCAGGTACGATTTGCCCTTAGTGAAGCCATGTTGGCTTCACCAATAACCTCTTTATTTTCCATGTGCCTTAGCATAGTTTCCAAGAGGATCTGCTCCATGATCTTGTAAGGCAAGAACTGAACTAACGATGATTTGGCCATCAGTTATGAACAGGTGGTCTTTTGATATTAGTTTCTTTAATAGTCTTTAAACAAGATCACATGCATATTGTATTCCCTCTCTCAAGGGATTACTCTACATTGAAAAATGCTCTAGTGAATAAACTGATTTAGAAGGTATTTATTTCTAGGTACAATGACACAACCATAAAAAAAAAAAATCCAGAACTCTCATCTGCTTTACTCATCAGTTCATCTTCCTGGCCTGACACTTTTTAAAAAAATAAAGTAACTAGAAATTAGGGGAAACAGTATGTTGTATTTCATGCAGCTGATGAAAATAACATCACCTCAAAATTAATCTACACTATCTGGAAATCACAGTGCCCACTGATGCCTTCCATCCTTCTCCTGCATTTCAATATTCTGAACACTAGCTAAGTAGTTGGAGCACGGAGCCCAGTATAGACTAGCTGCAAGAGAGGGGACATAACAAATATAACACATTTCTAAAAGACAAAGCACAGAGAATTGCCCATTTGCTTCTAGTCTAGTAGGATTCCACTATAAAGGGAATACAGTTAATTCAACATATGGAAAGATAAAGTCTATTTTCTTCATATGACCACAACGTTTGAAAGCACCGGCTTTTTACTATTCTCAGGAAACCGTAGGTTACTTCAACAGTCTAAAATAAATATGTGACCAGATGAACAAATTCCTTACCTTTGCCCCTGTGATTCTTATCTGTAGTGGCTGTTTAAAGGAATGATTCTCAGTGCACCTTAAGGCAAGTCTTCATCTTCGTTACAGAATTCACATATGAATTCTCTTGAGAACGACAAGGAACAAAATCAGTTTTTAGAAGACTCTTTATTTTAGTAACTCATTTAAGAAAGACACAAAGAAAAATGGATATGCTTTTAAATCTGTAAAAAATCATGAGAGAGAGAGAGANTTTACTGGTCAGTTTGGAAAAAGGCCTTGAACCTCACTTTCTCAGGTGGCTAGCACATGCCTGAATTGCTAGGTTGCAGAAAATCAAAGATTTTTCAGCCAAGCAAATTATTTGTTCAAAGCAGAACAGATTCAGTGACATACTAAGAGAACTCCAACACCACATCCAACATGCAAGAGCTCTGCTGGGGTGGGACTGAATTCCTTTTATATGACAGTAGGAGTATGGATTTAAAAATAGGGTCTTTTACTTCCTATACTAGATCCTAAATAGTCTTTTCTTTTTCTTTTTGCAAGGACAGACTCACTCTAGGAGGTAGGGCTCCTGGTGAGATCTGTTAGAATGAAAACTGATAGGATTCTTTATCTACTAGGTGAAGTGTGGGAACTGCAAAAAACACCCAAGGTCTTCTGATTCACAGTAGCAGGCATGATTACATCACTTGTACAGAGCTGTAAAACAGCCAGGTAGGAGCAGTAGCCGTGTAATACCCCCTGGGGGAAGAATGCCAGAGCACTGACACAACATTTAAATCCCATTATAACTTACTTCAACCCTGGGCTTTGCTGGCACCAATTGTCTCCTGACTGATTTGCTAGCAGCTCTATTACTCAACTTAAAGGTACAATTAAATGCATTTTATTCACCTACAAGTGGCATTTCTTCTCTTCTACTTCCAGAGTTTTGTTGTTTTCTTTTTTCTTAGAATTCTTCCACAGTGGCATACTCCGTAGAGATCCTTATGTCATTTTGTGTCTCCTTACTTGAAACTCACCCTATGATGATTCCTTTCATCCTCCCTCCTCATTCACATACATCTCCTTATGAAGGGATTCATGCTGAAGTCTTCGTTCCCCTCTCCAAAATGTCCTTCCTTAGACTGCTACCATTGTTCCATGGCACAAGCTAAGTTGGCTCTTCCCCTAAAGCAGCTTTCGAAGCAAGAAACTAGATTAAACTGCAAAAGCAATAGCTAGTTTAAGGCAGCAAGAGAGATCTCGGATATTACTGCAGTATGCAATGACACACGAGCCAACTCTGACCACAGATATTAACACAGGCCACAGAAACTTACAAAAGAACTTAGTACTTACCTAGATGGCTTTCCCATTTTCTTGAGGCTTACATAGGGGCTTAAACAAACAAACAAACAAAAGCCTTAAGTGGGTTTTTCAAAGCAAGCAGCATCAGGACCAACTGTAGGTACTGTTACAAAAACACACATCTCTTTTCTGCTCTGCAAAAATAAACAGTTAACTAAAGCAAGCCTATGTTCACTATTTCTCTCCGTTTCCTGTCTTTGTGAGCAGTTCAAGTGGTCATTTATGAAGACAGATGTGAGTGGACAATCAAATCCAAAGAACTGAGAGGTAACAGTACCACAAGCAGATCGCGGTATGCCCAGACTGTGAATTAAAGCAGCACTAACTAGTGAGAGACTGAAGCAGAAACTTGGCAATGTGGCAAGTTTGCAAGTCATGGAGATAAGGCAGTAAAGGCACAGACAAAAGGTCTGGAAAAGGGACTACACAAGCTGAACAGCAGAAAAGTAAAAGAAAAGCTGCCAAAAATCTTAAAAAAATAGAAATACCATATTATAAAAGAGGCAGCAGTAGTTGACACTTAGAGACCTAAAGATTAGTATTACACAGAGCAGATTGTGGGCACGCTTGCTGGTTTTTTTTTTTTTAAACTGCAATTCTACCAAAAAAGTATGAGAACTCATTTACAGCAGAAAACGGTTGAATGAACCTTCAGTTAGCATTAAAAAAAAGAGGATGAAGAAGAGATCTGAGTTCAGCAGTTCCAGACAGCACCAAAATCCTCAAGCACTTCTATATCAGGTACCTCCCTTTGAAAAAAAGATGCATAAGCACGTTACTGACACGTACTATTACAGAAATCATGTAGCAAAATTAAGACAAAGTTTTATAGAAGGAATCGGCAATACATACAGAAGCACTGACCTAAACTGGTGCATTTGTGTCATGTCACTGGGAAATGCAGAAAGTGCATATGTACTTATTCAAGCCAGAAACAAAACTCCCATTCACCCAAGTACATCCAAGACTGGACTAGAAAGGTGCACAGAATAACCCCAGGGAGATTTCTAAAGAGCATGCCCCTGTGAAACGGGACACAGCTATTATTAATACAAATTTAGAAACAATTATGGGCAGGGCAGATCACCTTTTCATATGCTGATGGACTAAAGCTACTTAGCAGAACACACAGCAAAATAATTGTTTCCAAGCTCTCCAGCATAACAATTCTTAAAGTTAGATCAGAGGCAAAAGTTTCCTGGAAGAAAAAAAGGCCAAGCTTGTGCTAAGTTGGTTCTGTAGTTGCAGCAATTTCTCATCAAGAATAACTGCTCTACACAGAAAACCACAGCACACTTGAATAGGCATTCCTGCCCCTCTTGTCCTACAGCTTCCTTGTGCCTTGAACCATTAGCATCTGTTAGATGAGAATGCTGAACAACCAGTAGCTTCCAAGGAGGCTGGTAAGGAAAGTTAAAAATAAGAAATCTCTTTCTAAATTAAACAGCTTGTTTACAAGGGTCTCCCCAATCAAACAGTCCAAAACATCAGAAAGCCCACTTTAAAAAAAAAAAGTGATTTAAAAATGTTATATTTCAAACAAGAGCAAAAGGATGATTCTAGCATGTGATTTTTGCAATGCCAAGCAGCAGTTTCAGAAGACATATTTTTGAAATATAGAATGCAGCACATGCATAAGACCCAGTCCTCTTCAGAAATAAAAGATACACTCATTGTTCTGAAGGAGGACCACGCATTTAGCAGCATTGTTCATTCAAAGAGCTGAGGTATAGTTAAGACTCAAGCCAGCTAGTAGGCAGCAAGAAAACATGTTAGGTTTCTAAACACGTTTTCTAGCTTTTACTGCTTAGCACCACACCACTCCTACAACACTATATAAATTAGCAAGGAACACAATTATGCTGAAGCCTATGCAAGACACGCAACACCACATAAGAATAGGAAAAAAAAAAAAACCAACTCTGTTGTAACTTTTCATTACAAAAATACCAGGTGGAGGACAAAGACAGGAACAATCTCACACAAACCAGGCAGGTTAAGACGTCTGAGAAAATGTACACACAAACACACAATGTTGTACTGAGGACCAAAGAACTTCACAGATTGAACAAATACTGTTACTGAGGACAGATTTTTATCAGAATACTTTTCAAAAGTACGTATTTAAGTAACAATTGCTGAATTCTGGTGTCCAACTAGTCTTATGCTAAACTGCAAGCCTGTTCTTGGTCATACACACACTTAAATTTTTGCTTTACAAGAAGCTTCTGTACCCGTTAGTAGAACATGAAGTCTGACAAGGAAAGAATTTGGTCCTTAAAACTCAGGGTTTTGTTGTTTTCACATACTTGTTCATTTCATCTTCAGAACAGTATTCAGGACTGATCAGATTAACTATAAAAACTTCAGCTGCTATTTCTTTCTCTCTCTCCATCTATAAAAAACTGCAAATTGAAAAACTCTCAAAGACATTTAGTTCCCACCAAGCCAACGTGCCACGTAAAAAAAAAAAAAAAAAAAGACAATTAAGTATCCTCTAGAACACACATGGTCTTAACTGAGAAGTGATACAGAATTCTGACACCCAACAACATATTAATGCTGCAGAGAATGTAAGGGATACATCATCTCAGCAGCCTAAAGTTAGATTTCAGTCTTGTCCCTTTACCAGTACCAATGTCTATGTCAAGGACCCAGGTGTGATTCACGTTCTTCAGTTTCATGACATAGCTCTCCAGCAGATGCACCACACACACTGTCTTGGTTATCTGCAGACTGATTCAGCTCTTCAGGTTCCCGAGCTGTAATCTGAGTTGCTTCTTCTTCCTCCTCTTCCTCAACTTCCCCATCATCCTCCACATCCATCTCAAACACCCTCACATGACGGAGATTTGAACTTAGCTATGGGAACATTAAGAAGTTTTGATTAATAAATAAATAAATAAGAGCACCAGTACCAATTTATGTGTTGCTCAATAGGTCTGAAAAGTGCCTTTATCTTTGAAATGGAGGTATCAAGGAAATTTGCAACTGTTTTGTTGCTCTGCAGGCTGAAAACTAAAGCAAGTACATCTACTAACTTCTGTTAAAGTTCTTCCAGATTGTGTTATGAGACAGGTATGATTGTATCCTGACACGCTTATAATAGATTCTGAGAGAATAATCAATTTGTAAACAATGATAATAACAATAATAAGAATTTTGATAAACCTCACTAAATTAACAGAAACAAGTTATCACTCTCTCCAGAAATAGTACATCTCCATTAATTTTTTTACAGGCTTGTCCAGAAATACTGTACTTACCACACAGGAAACTTTTCTAATGCCATTTACAGCAACATATTGAGCTTTCATATTCTCCAGCACTCTCCACTGATTCTCCAAGAAGATAGTACGTGTGGATATCTCACCGCTTTGCTCATCCAATCTGCAAGAAGAGAAGCACAAAACTAGTACATAAGAAAATTCCAGTACTAAAAAAAAAAAATCTCAGTGAGTCACAGGGTTTTTTTTGGTCTAAGTTTTATTATATGCAACAAGCAGATAAGCATTTAAAACCATCATAACTCTAGATACTCCAGATACTCTACAGGAGAGGATCCAACAGTGGAGACACAGTATGTCTCATTCAACTGAGGCAAAAGATTACAACAGGACAGAATGGAGTTGTAGAGTCTCATCTTGCCACAGGCAACAGCTATAGACGGAGGACAAGGCTGGGCTTCCTTCAAACCCCTACTATGCAAGAAGAGGAGGTTACAAATAAAGTCCTGGAGGCAATGCTTCCACTTACACAGAAGTTTGGCCTCCATGACCTTTGACAAACGTATCTGTTCACTCCCACTCATAAGGGCTGCATAAAGAAACTCCCTATTACAGTGGCTAGGATTAGTTTGTACTTGTTTTTAATATTATCTGCTCATTCTTTAACACAAAATATCTTTGTGGCATAAAAAGATATCTACAGTGCAGTATGCCTCTTTGTTTTGAGGTAAAATATATTGTAATCTATCCACCACACAGGCACATGGAGAAAAAACAAAAAGCAAGTGAGGCACAACAACTAAAAGCTTGGATTCACCACTTGAACTACGATGGCTTTTTCTTCTGTGTGCACTTCCCCTAGATGCTCTCCTCCTCCTATACCAACACAGAGAGAGGCACCAACTCTGATGTTTCAAAGCAAAGCTGACAATAGTTGCAAGTGTGACTACCAGGAGAATGACAAAAAATATCTGTTTTTTACGAGGCAGACGCACATGAGCAAATACACTGAAAACATCCTAAACCCAAGTATTCTGACCAACAAAGTTAGCATCCACTTAAGAAAACAAGTAAGATTTCTGTTTCTATGAGATGTCTTGAATTGGTCCTCCCATTTCATTAAAGTAGAACCAAGTACACAGGTAGTATTCGGTCCCAAAAAAAGGCAACAACAACAAAAACAACAAAAGCCCATGAAATAAACTGTTTAGGAAACTTCAGTCCTCCACCATACTTTCCCCAGCACAAAAAGAGTTTTTGTCTTTAAAATATTTACACACACACAGAGTATAAGTAACTATATACAATCAGAATATTTGCTTACTCTGCTTTTCAGTTCTGCATTTTTAGACTTCAAAGTTTTTCAGTACCTTTTAGTAGAATCCCAGATGAACTCCCCTTCTTGGTCCTCATCTGTGTATACTGAAGATAAAGGCAGCTGAGCCAAGACTCTCTCCTTCCCCTCTTGATCTACACTCTCCTTCAGAACTACAGTTACAGTTTCATCATCATAGAAATGTGCATCTAAACAACTGTAGCATCTATACAAAATAAAAGTGCCTATATTTTAGAAAGCATCAAGGAGTAAAAGTGAATACAGAACAAAAATATTTTTCAGTTGCACAGCATTCACGTTAAGAAGTATTCAATAGTTAACAGCTTTACTGTAAACAATAAAAAGTCATGCAGCTAAGACACTGAAAGACTGTTAAAAACTCCTACTCCTCTAACATAAAGGACAAATGACATTGAAGGACATTACTAGAAATCTTATTTCTTCCCATTTCAGTTGAAATGTAAAAAACACTTAACACAAACACCAAGCAAAATTTGGAAACAGAGCTGAAGGTACTGAGGGCCACCACATCTGACCTTTCTACATTAAAAGTATGAAATCAGTCTGCCATGTCTTCTGAGATGCCTTCATTCAGGCATATCAAATCCCATTCTATCTTACTTAAAGAAGATTACAGATACAAGCAAGAGCTGTTTCTAACTAGCTGCGTTTCCAGCATGTGTGCTAAAGCGCCAGTTTCCAACTAGAAAACTAAAAAGTTTCTTGACCTTGAGATTAAGTGCAAAATATCTCAACGGTCTCAAGCTGCACCAGGAGAGGTTAAACTGGACATTAGGAAGAATTTCTTTACAGAGAGGGTGGTTAAACATTGGAACAGGCTGCCCAGGGAAGTGGTGGTGTCCCCATCCCTGGAGGTATTTAAGAGATATGTGGACGTGGTACTAAGGCACATGCTTTAGTGATGGGACTCAGCAGGTCAGGTTGATGTTTGGACTTGGTGATCTTGAAGGTCGTCTCCAACCTAAATGATTCTGTGATAAGACTCCCACAATCTCGCACCTTCATGCACCCATGCCATTTCTTAAGGCCTGACTCACTCAGAATTACAAGCTGGTCCAGCATCTGAAGTATTAATTTGCAGCATAAAAGCCAAATTATAATGCCTGAGAAGTTAACTTCATGTAAAATAAACACTGGAAAATATGGTCTTCAATTTAGCAGTGTGCAACTCTGGAAGAAAAATCAACTAAATATACTGACCTGGAGTCTGAGCTCTCATTTATACTGTTGTTCAAGAAGTTTCCAAACTCTACTGCAATAATTCCATTACTGACAGACCTAAAAAGGAGAGATCATTATCTTGGTGACTTATTTCTTTACCATTTGTAGAAAATCCAAAATCTCTAATGGAACTGTGGTAAGAGAGGGTGTAAGCCTGTCTAAGCTTAGATGGCTTACATGGCTACACCCCAAAGTGATATAATTGGTGGATGGGAACCTTTTGATTTCTTCTGCCCCTCAGCAAAATGTGACTAAGGGAGTCAAATGGGAAACTGCCTCTGGCTGGTGGGATACAGTTCTTTGCTGAAATCTTGGCTCGATTGTCCTAGACCCAGGTCCGTTAAGTTACTTGTTACTCAAATCTACAGAAAATGAGTTCAGACTAAGATACCAATGAGGGAGGAAACAGGATGGAAACTACACCACAAGGCTATAATTTTGTCATCAGAAGCTCTCAGCTGGAAACACTGAGGATAGTTTCATCATGTATTTTCTTCAGCTATAAAAATGTTTTTAAAAATTCTCACCCTGTCACAGCTCATCATTTCAAATGAAGTGACAGAGATTATAAAAATCAGTATTTTACAGAAAGTTTTCGTTGTTTTCTAAACCCAGGTCATTTCAGTGATCCCACTGACAGAATGCACCTTAAACAATCTTATCAGCACCACCGGACAGTGACAAACTGCTTCCTGGGTTCAGAAACTCCTGAAGCTGCACAAAACTACATCACAAAGAGACGTATTCTCTTAGTTGAACCTGTGAGTCCAGTTCCCCCCATTTTTCCCTAGCGTATTAAATCACAAGCTATGAGTAGTTAATTAAAGAATAATATTCACAGTAAGACAAACCAACATTGAAAGCCTAATTCTCTGTAAGTTTTCTTAGTTCACGAGCAAGTAATGCTGTGAAGAGCAAAACTAAGGGAGCCTGATTTTTTTTCCTGAGCCTACAAAAATCTTGGGTGTTTTGATTAGATTTTCTGAGTCTAATAAAATACAAACTCCTACTGTAGTTTCCTACTGCACCTCCTAATGTCTTCCACATTTATGGATTCTCTAGTATCCAAGAAGGATTGTGTTCATGCTGCTCAATCCCTCTTTTTGCAGAAAGATTCAAGTTGTAATTGTCTCCATATAAACGTGCTAAATCTCACAAACCATTTTTCCCCCCCCTTTCTTCTTACCTGGAAGTATCTGTATGTCTCCTCAAAATGTATATTTTAGAAACAGAACTTTCTAATAAGGTGAAGAGAACATAATGTATATTAGATGCTTTGTCATTCCACCTATAATGTTGGGAGAGGAAACAGGAAATGAAAAGTTAGATCACATTTTAATAATTGGTAAATGACATGCAACAAGGAATAGCAGCATACTTACAGAAATGGTAGTTTAAATAACTGAGGTATGGAATCTTCACTGAAAAGGAAAAACAAAACCAGCTTATAAAATACTATTATAATTTTGTGCAACTGAGCTTTACAAATAATGTAAAAAAAATACCTTTGAGAAGTTTTGTAAAGAGACATGCAGAATGCTTGATGCACTGACTTTCCAATCACATCCTAACAAACATAATGAAAACAGGTCAAACAATGAAAGAGGTTATTCACAATTATATCCCTTCCAAAGACAATTGAATAAATAAATACATAAATAAGAATTAAACCTAGTATATTTGAAAGAAAAATCCACCAATATTTATACTGGAATAACCATCCCTACTGCAAACACTACTGTCACTTGACATACTTGTTTCATATTTCTTCAGAATATACAGACTAATGTACTGTCAACTAATCAGCTATTTAATCTATAGCGCATACATCAAGTTAATTACTGTTAAAATAACTCTCATTAATGCACAAGGTAAACAGAATGCACAGAAAACACGAAACAAAAATCCCCCATTATGCTCTATCCAAAGGTTAAAGACACCTAGAAGTGGTGAAACTGGAATGCATGCTGCCGCCTATGTTGTAGGCACTCAAAGGCAAATATTAAAACTTCAGGCCTTGCTAAGCACAGCTACTATCTTCAGTTGACTGCTACCTCTAAAAGAAAGTTATCATTTATATAAATTGAACTTACAGCTGGCTTTTGTAAACACTGATCAATGACTCCTTCCATTTGCCTTTTGACAAAATGCAGTGATTTCTCAGGATAGTAGGGAAACAGAAGTGGACTTTCTGTAAACAGATAAATCAAAGTTCATTTTAAAAAACACTTGCATCTCTATAAAAATATATTACACTGTTACTAAAGTGACAAACTGGAGTGAGTCCAGTGGAGGGCCAATAAGATGTTCACAGGGCTAGAGCACTCGCCTTCAGAGAAGTTGAAGGGGTTGGGTTTGTTCAGCCTCAAGAAGAGAGGGATAACAAGAAGGAATCTATTGCTCTCTTCAGCTACCTAAAGGAGGAGTTACTGAAGACACAGCAACATCATTCACGAAGTTGCACACAGTGAGAAGAGATACAGCAGTCAAGCTCCAGCAAGGGAGAGGAGATACAGCAGTCAAGATCCAGCAAGAGAATTCCAATCAGATACAAGGAAAAAGTTTTCACAAGGACTGGTTAGTCACTGGAGCAGGGTGCCTAGAGAGTAGAGTCTGTGCAACCTCTATCCTTGCAGATATTCAGAACTCAACTGTCCAAAGTCTTGAGCAACTTGGCCCAACTTGAAATTAGCCCTCCTTTGAACAGAAGGCTGGATTAGGTGACCTCCTAGATTATTCCCTGATTACAAATTCTAACTCCAGTTAGCAAACTGACTGGAGTTAATATGAAATGAGATAAATGACTAAGAAATGGAGACCTGCCTGCCCCTTCAGCATCCCTTCATAACCCATTTAAAATTACAAAAAAAACACAGAGTTGCGGTTTACCCAAGAGCTAAAAAACACAGTTGTTGTAAAATAGCTTGTATTAGCAAAAGAGTTTCCAAACTTTTTAATAGTAACTATAATTTGGCTTCAAAAGGATTCACTCCTTCCTGTGAAATGAACTACTTTGTAAGAAAACATTTAGCTTTTGAGATAAATTTCACTACTTATTTTAAGTACATAATCTGTTTCTTTTCCAATGTTTACCTGGAAAAATGACAAAAATTACACCAATTAATAAAGCAATATGAAGCACCAAAGAGAGGTAGTAAGAGTTTCAGCCACAGAAGCACATATAACATTCCTTGTCCTATAAACCTTACAGTTCTAAGAAGAGAGTAAGACAAACATCTCAGTACTTGCCAAATAATTACCAACAAAACTTACAAACAATCTCTACAAAGTCATGCATCTTGCATAGTAATAGAAGTCACCAGTCAAGTAGTTTACACATTTCAGATATCAAGAATATTTTCAAAGTTTAAAAATACATTTTCTAGATACTGCTTTGCCAGACAAAAAAATGCTATCACATCCTCCCTTTTTATTGAATTAGTTCATAATAGACGGAAAAAGGCAGCTACAGCAAATTCTGTTACAAGATAGCTTATGCTGTAGAAGTTTTACAGTCCGATTCTTGTTTAACCATAGAAACTGTATTCTCAGCATCAGTTTGTTATAGTCTCTTACCTCCTTTTCACCACTAATTAACAAAATATTCTAGGACCATTGTAGAATTTTTAAAAGTTCAGTGAAAGAGAATAAGCAAGAACATTTCCCCAAGATATGTCCAAAGGGTACTTATTACTTCCTTGGACTGGAATTAACATCTCCTAAAATCTTCCTGGGATTCCTTCCAAACCAACACTTCTGAGACTGGTACGCAAAAAGTAAAAAACTCCAAATAACCAGAAAATTGTAAACAACTAAGTAAGCAGCTGCATAAAAACTCTGTGAAATAAAAAGGCCCATTTATTTTATTCTACTCAGTTGTCATAACTAACACTATAGAAATAACTCATAAGCACAAAAAACCTGATTACTCTTCCACATTTGTTAAGTTCTCCATATACTTTTGATTCACCATTTTACTAAAGTACACATTACCTTTAAGATTAGTACTATTTTTAAGAAAATTAAACCACTGATTTCCCTCTGTATTAGGTGGTGATACAAGGTCATCATCTTCATCTTTCAAGTACTAGAAAAGAAAGAGACATTTGTAAGATTGCAAATTAAGAATAAGTGACATCAGAATTCACTTCCAACACTGCCCCTCAAGAGTCTGTGAAACATTCCTTCAAATTATAACATCTCTACCTTTAAAATTAAATATTCCACCTCTTCTAGGAATGAATAAGAAAATGAACTATCATCTAAGATCATATAGTGACATTTCCATACAGAACTGATTTTTAAATGATGTTTAGGTACGGAGAAGAAAAGTGGGTACAGCTTTAAAGGCTTCTCTATCTAAGGATTTTCTCATTTATTCCCTTTTTCCATTTATTCCCTATTTCTTTACCTGGCCAACTCTCTCCACATTAAAGTATTTTCCTTTACGATTGTAAAGTTCTGGTGCCTGAAAAAAATAATGCAAAAAAAAAAAAGTAAACCCAAAGTTAATAAGTAGTAGGGCACAAAAAGGTGATTGAATTATTTTAATATTTTTCAAATTCAATTAATGACTGTATTTTTGCTGCCAATAAGTACAACTGCTGTACTCAGCAAACCAATATAACTTACCTCATTGAAGTGTTCAGTAAGAAAATCGGCAACAAATGTGATATCTTTTTGAGTCATCTAAAACAAAATCAAAAAAAAAGAGAGGGTGGGAGGGCAGCAAAAGTTGAGAAATACAACTCAATGAGCACAGAACACATGTTCTGTAGGCTGAACAAGCCCAGCTCCCTCAGCTGCTCCTCAAAGGGCAAGTACTCCAGTCTCTCTCACCAGGTTGTGGGCCTTCTGATGAACTCACTCCAGTTTATTCATGTCTGTCTTGTACAGGAGGGCCCCAAACTGTAGCAACTATTCTAAATGTGATCTGACTAGTCCTAAATAATGAGGGTAATAACTTCCCTTCACTTCCTGGCCATGCTCCTGTTTGTATAACCCTGGTTACCCTAGGCTGCCTTTGCTGCCAGGGCCCACTGCTGGCTCATGCCCAGCTTGCCTCCACCAACATCCATCCCCAGGTCCATCTCAACAGAGCTGCTCTCCAGCTAGCTAGGGCTGTGCCATTGCAGATTCTTCCCCAGTAAGAATTTTACATTCGTTCTTGTTGAACCTCAGGAGGTCGCTATTGATCCATTCCTGCAGCCTATATCCCCCTGGATCTCTTCCTCTGCCCTCAAGCATATTCAACTGGTTCACTCAGTGTGATGGTGTCTGCAACTATGATGCAGGTGTAGTCTATCTACTCTTTCCGGGCATGGGTAAAGATGTTAAAATCCCATTCCTGTTAACTTTGTCACTTAGGGCATATAAAGAGCTGCAACACATGTACTTCATTTGTGTCATATACAGTGTACTAAAAAGAATAGTATTAAAGAAAACAGGAAAAATAATATATGTGAGACAGCACATTAGTGTATTAGTGTGAATGCGCAGGCATCAGCTTCCTCAAAGAAATGATACAGACACCATCCTTTAAGTTTTGGAAAAAAAATAAATAAACACTTAATCTTGCCCTCTAAGTCAAGCAGAATACAAAATATACCACCGTTTAGTAGAAAATGTTATTACTACCTTGTTCAGCTCTGGAAGCACATGATCTTCTGACATCCTCAACATGGCTGACGGGAAATAAAGATATTCTTAATACATTAATATTAATGGTTTTTCCTAATATTCCTAATTTTCCTTTGCTACATAATAAGATAATGCTGATAATACAGGAAAGATTAATTTGTCAGAGGCTAAAGAGTCGGGAATGAACATTGACGAATTGGGACCAAAATTAAGCTTCACTTGTCCCACTAACTTGCAATAGAAATCTTGAAGAATTTTTATCTTTTACCCTTTCCAATCGCATTGTATCCTCCACAAGATTGAGATAAAATTATTATAATGAGTTTATAAGAATTTATTCGTGTCCATGCTAAGAGTAGTAAAATGTATATATACAATACACTTATTTTGGGCATGACAGTAGTCATGTGTTAAGAGAATTGCAAAGTTTAAAACAGTAAGGGTTAAAGTTCTCTGTTTAGTTTGAAAACAAACACAGTGAACATTTGAATAATTAAAGTACTAATGTTATGACAGAGAACTCTGATAGTTCTACTTTCTGCAATTTTTTTAATTAAAATAATTATATTCTCGTTGGTAAGTTCACAAACTGCATTTCTGGTGCTTTTACAGTATCTGGTTAGAATGCTTAGGTTTTTATAAAATAGTTATGAAACGATTAATAAAAAATATAAACCTACTTATAACCACTTAATAAAAACAAACGGTCTAAAACACAGAGTTCTGTACTTCCTTCTTGTGTTCTACCAGCAGCTACCCAGCTACAATCGGAGGTGGCTATAAACTGCATCAGAACATTCAGAGACCATTAACAGTCAAGTCATGTACCAACGTGAACTAGGTCTCCACAGGAGAAAACAGCGAGTGACAGAGTAAAAAACAGTTGCACTATACTTCAAATTTGGTGTAAACTAAGTAGAATCCTTTCATTTCTCCAAGTCAAGAATAGCAAACTGCTCAATGAAGCAGACAACAGTTTGGACTAACATTACAGCTTACAAATGCAGAATACCCATTCTAAACACACATAAATTGAATTGAGAACTATCAATATTAAACATATAGATAATAAATTTATAACTATTCTTGCCTCATCAACTGTAAACTTTTAGATGTCCAGAAATTTTCTATTATAGTAATAAATAGATGGTTATAACTAAGATTGGCTTAATTACTTGTCAATATTTCAGTGCTTACCATACAAAACAGATACCGAATGTTTGCTATGTCATCAAGCTTACCAACATACATCCATCGAAAAAATGCTTTGAAGTTTTTCATACTACTGTCAATAACCCTGCACAAGAAACAAACAACAACAACAAAAAATTACCAGATCTAAATGTCATAAGCTGTTCCAGGTTTAAGTTCCATCTTCACTACGGAAAGGTCTGTAAGCATTATCACTTTTTTTAAAAACGCTGAATGCATCCCTCCCAGTAAGATTCTTCTTGGCATATAAGTCTATGAGATGCAGTGAGACAAGATAAGAGCTCACCACCAACAGAGGAGCCTTGCTCTCCCATCTTCCTTTACTCCCAGCCACATGCTCCCCCCACAGATACAAGACTCAATAGGCATGTTTTTTAAATTCTCCAGACTTTATACTTACTGAAGCAGCTCATTTGCTTTCAGGATGAAAGAACCAACAGCAGTAATAGCCTCTGCAAAGAGAAGAAGCCATTGATATTAAGCTTTCAAAAGTAAAATATGAGTATGTGAATAGCATGCACACAATCATACCTTCAATTCCAGATGCATCTAATCCCAAAGACTCATACTTTTGTTTCCATAAAGCCATTCCTTTCAATTCACTCAAGTGGTATAACAGTGCCTCTGAACCACTAGGAAAGCAGAGCAAAGAAGTATAATCTTTTAGTCACTGTTTGGAAACTCTTTGCTTCGTAACACACATTTTTATCTTTTAATGGTCAAAGTAGAGAGCTTTATAAGGTCATCTGGCATATATGAGTTAACAAAGTATCACTTCACAGAAAAGCAAACATTGTCCTAATGATTTTAACCACCACACAAAGTTAACGTGAATATTTTGCATATAACCTATAAAAACACCAAGTAGTGATATACCATTGATATGCCATGGAGACTGCTCGAAATTCTTCAATAGCTCTCCATCACCCATGAGCAAAAGAGTACATTTTGCATTACCATGGTCTCCATACCAGCACATCTATATACAAAAAACCACTGATACTACATACTGTCTTTTAGTAAAGTTTATAACATGCTATTTTATCTAAAATTTATTGGATGTTTTGTGACTTACCTCTGCAAATGACTTATCACCAACTTTTGTATACTGGAATAGGAGGACTCTATGGACTGACCAAGCTTTTTTAAACCCTATTAAAAAAGAAACACAAACATATAATAATGTTCTATTAATATAACAGAACAATGATTGCAAGATATCAAAATATATCATTTTAAGATGTTAAATAATATTAACATACCTTTACTGTCAGTTGGTTCATTAATAATGCCTGAAGTTCCAGACTAAAGGGTGTGGGGGAGAGAAAACCAAATATGTTTTCATTTTGTATTTTAATATCAAATGCAAATACGTACTCAGATATGCAACAGTAAGCAACAGTAACTACCTTGCTTTGCCCCATAACAACAGCTGCATAAACTCATCCTGAACAGAAGTGGTTGTATTCTTTTCCTGTCAGTCAAAATGATTGAAATAGATTGGTAAAGACATTAAATCCAGCCTACCAAATAATCTCACAAATACCTCCATTAAAGTACATCACAATACCCATCCATACACTTGAATGCTGAAATCAGACTACTGATCACTGGAAATTCAATTCAATTCAATGATTCAAGTCTAGTACTTTAAGTTATTTTCAGTTGTGTTACTCAGTAAAAATTCTAAGCAGTTTGCCATCATCAAGAATCTATTTAAAAAATAAATAAATGAATTACTTGATTCAATTAACTTCCAGCCATGCACACAAAACATAAGCAAATTCAAGAGCATCCCAATCATGGCTGTTACAATAGCCTCTATTGCACCAGGCTGCAAATGCTGGTGGGCTGCCACTCAATATTTACAGTAGTCAGTTTATCAGTGACTGAAGTACAAAGAACACAACCTTAAATAGAAAGCAACTGTTCAATAGCTGTGCAAGCTGAAAACTATCACTTTTAAAAAACTTGAAATAAATAAAGGAGTATCACGAAACAATTGCACTTGTCTGGACTCAGATATCTTCAATGTCAAAGCACTTGATACACAACAGCTTCCAGGTTGCCTCTGAACTTAGAAATTGTTATCTGGAGCCATTATACAAACAGTAAGATATGTAGTATGTTAACATGAACAGCAGAACTACTGCAAAAGAACAATTAATACTATGATACCTGTACAAACTTCGTTAACCGTGAGTCCATCTGCATCAATATTTCTTCCCACGCTTCACACATGCATGTCAACGACAACTTTATATACTGTAATACAGATACAAACATTAGTGTTACTCCCTTTTTTCCCCTTCAATACACATTAAAAAAACGGCTGTTACAATACAAAGGGAAGATATACTGCAGGTATCAGATGAAATTTATTACCGACTTTTCAAGTTAGACCTCTACATTTACTCAAAACCAACTTACATCTCCTACTAGAAAAATTTTTGCTTGCTTTAAGAATATTGAAGCCTCTAAGAACTGTAATACTAAAAAGATGTCATAACAAAACTGTACCTGTAACAGCGTTGAAATGTGAGTAAACTTCCGGGCCATTCGAGTTACCTCAGGTAAATAACTTGATAACAGACTAGTGTCCAGCTATAACAAACAAAACAAGCAACATTAACAGATGATTTGTCTTTTAAACATTTTTAGATTACAGAAATGAAAAGACAAATGGGGAGGACCCACAAAGAAACCTGTCATTTCTCATTTCCTTAAAGTTGATTTTAAGAGGGAAATAAAGTTAATTCAAAGGGGCAATGAACATTTTAATACATCTATAAAAACTCTTGATAAAGTTCCTAATTTTGGAGTTCTAACAGTAATAGTTTGAAGGATGACTGCTCTGGATAGACTGGATAATTAACAGCATTGCTGCTACGCCTTTGTGTGCAGAATGAACAAATTTTGAATAACTGTAATTGAATAAATTAACATTATATTTAAAGTAATATTTTAAAAGAATGCCTCAGAGCATCACCATCAGTCTCATCCGTGAGACTGCATGTCAATGTGATAAATCTAAAAGCTAAATCAGGGTGAACTTCAGAAAGGCTGAAAATAATAGCTGCCGGTTTTTTTCTGCAAATAATGGGAAAGTAATAATGTTACCTGCAAGTAACTAAAACAAGCAGTTTTACTTTTAAAGAACATTTTAAAATTACTTTACTTGCCTGAAAATATGTTATCTCTGCTTCACTGTCCGAACAGTCTTGTATTTCTGTAATAACTGATAGCGATTTCAAATCACTAGACAAACATAGTCCACGACAAGAACCTGCCACCTGAAGGATTCCAATTTAAATGTTAATGAAATACTGCATTTTCTCTATGAAGTATTTACTACTCTAACACACTCACATACAAAGAAGACCGCGTTCAATGACATCTAAAAACTAAATGGAATTTTCAGCTACAGATCAAGAAAAAAAAGCACTCCTTTTCATGTGGGTTAGTGTTGAGCTTAGTTTCATTTGAAACAAGATGTTAAAATCATCAGTTAGAGCTGGAATGTCTTTCCGGCAATAACCACACAACCCAACCCAGAGAAACAACTATTCCTTTCTTTAAAATTTCAACAATCCAGTTTCACTTATGTGTAAGCACACATGTATTATTCCATTCAATTCAGCTGTAGTTTAGTGTATTCTGAAGAAAAAAACACAGAAAGGAAACAAACATACCACAGTTACTGTAGCAATCTTGAACATTCCATAAGCATAAATCTCAATAAACCCTGAGCTGCCACCAAGGACAAGAGCATTAAGCCTATAAAAAAAGAAGAGTAAGTGTTGATGAGCATACCAAAAGAAATTATCAGCTTTTTTCCTAGACTATCAGAAGTAACATCTGTCAGCTTCTAATGCACGCAAATACAACTCTTAATATTTAATTCCCATTCCCTTTACTAAAAGATCCTCTACAAAATCACTAAAACAAATACTACGCTGTTGTCTCTGATCCAAAAAACTGAAAAATAAATGAAAAATATTATTAGCTTGGATTTCATTGATGAGAACTGTCTCTAACATTTGCAGGAAACAATACCACATACTAAATTGCTGAGAGAATGGGGAAAAAATAACACAAGGTTTAGGCAAAAAAAGTCCTTCTTCATTAACTTTAGACCTTCTAAGAAAAAAGTAACAGTTTACAGCAACAGCCCGCCTACCAATACAGGCTGCAAAGCATTCTTATAAAACTACTTTTTTATTCCCCTGCATTTATCCAAACCACATGCAGAATAAGTTTGTAGCAGTCACTCATTGGCACTCCTCAGGAAAACCTCAACAGCAATAAACATATAAAATAGATGCAGCTGTAAAGAACAGCCACAGATAACAACCACATCAGAGACAGAAACACAGTTCAAACAATAGCATCTGGGACAAACAGGTCTGTGTTCTGCTCACTTAATAAAACCAACTTGCTACAATGACTTGGAAAAATGCTTCTCTATGACCTCTCCCTTTTTGTCTAGTTTAATGTTTTAAACTTTGGACAGGGAGGTTGTCTATTGCTGTCGTACACCAATACATCTTCAACTGCACGTATCTGCTTACATTACAGTGAGCAGTAATGCTCTACAGCATAAAAAAATGACGGTTTTACATGTCCCCTTACATCAGAAAATTAACTGCAACTTCTGCCTATTACACAAGTAACTGTATGAAAGAGTAGAACGCTTCAATTAAAGTCAAGACAGAACTGGGGAAAAAAAAAAAAAAAGAGAATCTAATCAAACTTTTGGTTTGATTAATTGAGTAGATGAAGGAGGACAGAACCTTGAAAGCTCCTGTATCAAACACCAGCTGCCACATCTTTTTCCTAGCAAGGAAGTGCTACTATAAGAAGAGATACCAAGACTTAAAAGGCAGTAACTGTTGATAGTACAGAGATGTAAATTCTGAAATAAGGATGATTTCCAGTGATAGACTATCAGGAACAGTGAAAGAAATCAAATGGAAAAACACAGCATGGAGGCTAAGCACTCCCGTCAAAGATACACCACAAGCACTCCACAAAGCCAGTCTCAGTCTGCTAAGCTACATATCCTCCAGCTGCTCTTCATGTTTTCTAATGAAAGATGTTTACTTTATTTTAAAGTTACCGTTTCTGATTTCAGAGATAACGTTAAGTTCAGCTTTATCACACTCAAGTAAAGCCACAGAAATTCCCTGTCTGAAATGTAATAAGCATTCATGGTGTCTCCAAGAGCAGCTTAAGTAACCCACAAGATAGCCTTCAAGCGTGGCCCAAGAAATCTTCTAAAGAACAGAAGATATGGCACTAACAGCAGTTGCTCATAAGGTGCCTGACAATCCCTCTAAATTGAGGAGAAAAGATGTAAACTGATGGAGAATTTTTTTCTTTTTTTTTTCTTTTTTATAAAGTATAGTCCTTGAACTTCATCTTCCTACATGAAAAAAGGAAACATTCCATACTCTTTCTCCATGACCCTTAAAAACAGATTATGAATAAAAGTAAGCCCCTCCATTATTTTAAAGCAAAAACAAAATAACACAAAACAAAATAACACAAAACAAAATAACACAAAACAAAATAACACAAAACAAAATAACACAAAACAAAATAACACAAAACAAAATAACACAAAACAAAATAACACAAAACAAAATAACACAAAACAAAATAAAAACAACAACCCACAAACAGAATTTACCTTACGTCACCCAGAAGCTTCATAATCTCATCTGACTTTTCTTCACTGAAAATATAAAATACATGATTGGTTTTTATGCAGCTTGTCTCAACGGCAGAAAACAAACAAACAAAATATCCAAAACCTAAAAAAGATATGACAGTTTCTTACCTGAAAATTTTTGCAGTTGTACTATAACTGAAAAAGAAAAAAAATATTTTCAATTACAGTGAGCAGACACCTAATCCAAAGCATCTGTAGAGCAGTAAAGACAAACAAACAAAACAATGACAACAAACACAAATTTTATGTTCCTAGGCTTGCTAGTACAATGCTTACTTTTTTGGTAGTGCTGGTAATTTAGGCAAAAGGAGATTTGACTCATCCTCAGCATTATAAAAGGAAGTTAGAACACTGAAAAAGAAATAAGATTATCTTTATTAACCAAACTGTAAAAATGGGAGGGGGGAGAGAATTTCTAACTTTGAAGTTACAGCATATACTCAACATATCAAGTATACTAAAAAGATACAAATATCAGACAGTAATCCCTTACAGGGGGCCTTTAATAATTTATCTAATGATCAAGTTAATAAAAGAAGCCTGATAATTTTTTTTTTTTTTTATTTCCACCATAGGAGAATGTAAAGTTTGTATTTGCTGACTTAGTACCTTGCCACTGAATCCCCCATTATCTGTAATTCAGTTACTGACTGAGGCTTTCTGTTCAAAGCCTGTACAACCCTGCAGCTAACCTACCTGCACCTCAGTAAAAGTTCACTCCAAAGACCTGTTGCAGTATGAAGACAAAACTACAGTCATTGAAACCGCACCTTAGACATGTCTGAAGGATTAGATTCCCTACAAGTCTATCCCCATCAGGAGAAGAATGTTAGAACAACTTATGATAGAGTTGTTTTCTTGCTATTTTAAGATTTCTGTCTTCAGGAGGTAGGGTGGGAAATCCCTGCCAGATTTACCCCACCTCTCTTTTTTAAATAAATATTTTATTTAATTATTATCTTGGACTGCAATAAAGTACATATCAAAGGTTTTTGTAAGACCACAGAAACAGGGACCACAATATCCCCCAGCACACAAGTGCTACTGAGAACTCTTTAATGCCACAGAGCTCACAGGCATTACGAGCAATCTGACTTCCTGAGCAAGCACACCCATGGCAGAATTGCCAATGGGTTTGGATGTCATACCAAAGATGCGCTGTGAAAAGATGCAAACACCAAACTAAAGGTCTTGAAAGTACAAGTGAAGAAAGATTTAAATATAATCCTTTTTCTAACA
The DNA here is from genome assembly GCA_013399475.1 of Chauna torquata. Taxonomy (NCBI): domain Eukaryota; kingdom Metazoa; phylum Chordata; class Aves; order Anseriformes; family Anhimidae; genus Chauna; species Chauna torquata. Next base: position 259,114 of record VXAL01001019.1, on the reverse strand, counting down.
AAAAAGATTAACATAATAAAGTTATTATAATTAGTTTAATAAATTAATTGGTATCAAAGTAAACTGGATCAGGAGACAGGCCATACAAGCTAACGCTTTCATGCTGAAATATTTGCGTATAACCTAAAGAACCACAAGACAGATTTCAGCACTGAAAATAAGCATATGAAAAGTGTCTGTTAAAATTTTCCTTTTGGTTAGAATAAAGTGATAAGAAGATGACATAGCTATGTAATACTTTATTATTTTGACTTTTTGTAACACATATAAAGCATAAATTTTTAGTAGGGTAGTGCTACATAGCCCATAACTTACTTGTAGTTTTTCAGACCCACCTGCTTTCCTCAGTTACTTCCATCCAATGCATGTAAGTAATAGATGAGTCCACTGAGAAGGAGTGCAAGCTTTCAGGTTTTTCTACATCACACAGAATAATCCGCTTGGTATCAGTAAGGCCAAAAGCCAAAACTAGAAAAGGATGAGTAAAATGCATAAATAATCAACATGCAAAACTTTGTACTTTATACTGAACTACAAAACAACGCATCTTCAAAGTCAAATACTGAACAGAATTTTCGCTTTGCCCATTTACAGTGCTTCCAAATTCTCACTTGAAACCTACTTAATGAACTCCCGTCATATATTTAGTGATATATTTAAGTCAAAAGTCTGATCCCACAATTATTTATTTACATGTTGAACAGAACACGCTTATAACACAGTCCTGATCAGACAGCTTTTTTCTATTCTCCCAATAAATTTTGTAGTTCATATAAAAAAAAATCTGCTTAGTTAGGAATTGGAAGCTTTGCTATACCTTGAGAAGCAGTATTTTGGGCATAAATTCACCTTACAAATCTTTCCTCTGATTGCTTTCAACAGTGCAACTTTCTCTATCACTTTGAATAAACCTACATAAAATTAAGCCACCCTTTTCTTCAAATGCAGTTTCCTTGAAAGTTTCTTTTGCAGATAAAATGTATCGACACCACAACCTTCAGTGATTTCCATGGGGATTTTTATTGCAGCATGTCACCTCATGTATTTGACATTACTTTTGCCATCGGGTCTCCAAGCAAGAGCAGTCACTTCTTTTCCTGTATTTTCATTTGGAGGCAAACTCCAAACCCGTTGAAAGTTTGCAAGCCGATGAAGTAAAACCTACAAAGCAAACACATTTAAGGCAGAAAAATAAAACACTAATTTTAAATAAACCCTATTAAAACCATTAATACCAGTTTGTAAATCAATTCACGATGCAATTTTTTACCATTCTTTAGTAACTCCTACATCATTAACACCTTCTCCTGTAGTAGATGCTTTGCTCCTATGTGATTTAGAGACCAGCATACTGTTTACTATACAGCGATACAGAGGAATAAACTGAGCCTTGTAGAACCTAGAAGCCCGTAACCAACAGGTGTTACCCATGCTTCTCCAGCAAAGACAGTCTAAAAGCACAACAATCTGTCTGCATGCGTGACCACGCACAGCAGTTCCAGGAAGAAAAAAAAAGCTTGAAAATAGATTTAAATAGGAAATTTTACATGCTTTCAAATCCAACAGATATAGGCACTGAGAGTATCATCAGTGAATTCAACAAGGTGCAAGGTCCTGCACCTGGGTCGGGGCAATCCCAAGCACAAATACAGGCTGGGTGAGAAGTGGATAGAGAGCAGCCCTGCAGAGAAGGACTTGGGGGTCCTGGTGGATGAAAAGCTTGACATGAGCCAGCAGTGTGCGCTTGCAGACCAGAAAGCCAAGTGCATCCTGGGCTGCATCAAAAGAAGTGTGGCCAGCAGGTGAGGGAGGTGATTCTCCCTTTTCTCCTCCACTGTCATGAGACCCCACCTACACTACTGCATTCAGCTCTGGGGCCCCCAGCAGAAGAAACATGTGGACCTGTTAGAGTGGGTCCAGAGGAGGGCCATGAGCATGCTCAGAGGGCTGGAGCACCTCTCCTATGAAGACAGGCTGAGAGAGTTGGGGTTGTTCAGCCTAGAGAAGAGAAGCCTCTGGAGAGACCTTATACAGCCTTCCAGTACCTAAAGGGGGCCTACCGGAAAGCTGGGGAGGGACTCTATCAGGGAATGCAGTGATAGAACAAGGGGGAATGGTTTTAAACTGAAAGATGGCAGATTTAGATTAGATGTTAGGAAGAAATTCTCCACTATCAGGGCGGTGAGGCACTGGAACAGGCTGCCCGGAGAAGCTGTGGATGCCCCATCCCTGGAGGTGTTCAAGGCCAGGCTGGAGGGGGCCCGGGGCAACCTGATCCAGTGGGTGGCATCCCTGCCCGTGGTGGGGGGGTGGACTAGATGGTGTTTAAGGTCCCTTCCAGCACAAACCATTCTATGATTCCGTGAATTTTTCTGGAAACGAAAAATGGAAAAACTAGTAAGTCCTGAGAAGCTTGATAAAGCGCTGCTGTTCCTAAACACTTGGCTACGTTTACAAGAATTATGAAAAAGCGTCTCAACGACCACACAGGAACGGGCAGCATTTCCCCGCTAGCAGCAAGCGCTCTCCTCTCCCCAGCCCTTCCTGTCAGCGCAGAGCTCAGGCCTCAAACACGGCCCAGGGCAGCCGGCAGAGGGCGGCCCGCCCGCCCG
>VXAL01001019.1:238198-255063 GCA_013399475.1 Chauna torquata | reverse complement strand
TTCAGGTTGGATATCAGGAAAAGGTTCTTCACCGAGAGGGTGGTTGCGCACTGGAACAGGCTCCCCAGGGACGCAGTCACGGCAGCAAGCCTGTCGGAGTTTAACAAGCGTTTGGACCATGCTCTCAGTCACATGGTCTGAATTTTTGGGTAGACTTGTGTGGAGGCAGGAGTTGGACTCGATGATCCTTGTGGGTCCCTTCCAACTCAGAACATTCTATCATTCTATGATTTTTAGAAAATCAAATCAAAGGCTGACCATAAAAAAAAACAGCTCTTGAATAATTATATATCAGGCAGTCATGTCTTTTTTTTCTTATTCCTTATCTTCTTCCTGGAGAATATGGCATGTTTCACAGCTGATCTTTTACAGATTCCCATCTTTAGCCTCTTTAGAGTTTTCTGCCTTTGCTTTTTGTCAGCTCTGTAAAGCAAGAAAGGAATATACAGACTGGAATAAAATGGAGAATGTACTTCTACATTTGCTGGTATTTTACATAATCTGTCCATATAAGTATAAGAACACAGAAGTACTGTCACAAGAAGTACAAGGAACTTTCCATCTTACAGTACTCCAACATTTCATCTTCCTAAAACTGCTTGTCTGCTTTATTGCCATTTATTATTTTTCATTTATGTACTTATTCAGCATTTACCTTTAAATGGATATAGGAAACTTAAAAAACACCACTGACCAAGTATAAAACAGCACATACGGACTTTTGTGCTAAGTATGTTATGCATGAATATGTAATAGAAAGGCTTAGGAGAAAGTTGATAAAGTTTAACAACAATGAAATGCAAATACAGGACCCAAATATAATTAGCAAGTAGATTGTTTTCTGTCTCTGACAAAGGGTGCATTTCATAGCACAAAACATTGAATAATTTTAATAAGTAAAACCTTTACAGATGTTTTTATTAGAAAAATAAACCAAAGATATTTTCAGTTATTTTCAGTAATAAATCACCAAAATAAATTACTGATGCCCTGAAAGGACTAAACCATTCCATTACAAAATATTCCTGACTGAAGAAACAGAGGAGGTTTCTTGAATTTCTTTTATCATCATTTTTACTTTTTTTAAGCAAAGAAAGGACTGTTAAGGGAGGGAATTTTTAAAAGGAAGAAACATAAAACAATATATTGCTACATTTTAGCTCTAATAGTCCATAACCAAAACTCAGGTTAATGTCATAGCAGGGTATGAAGCAATACCCCTGTAGTCCACCATGATCTAGCAGGCAGCTGGTGAATACCTTGATGCTGATCCAAGAGGTTAACTGAACCTCACTACGCCACAGAGGTACATCTTTTGTGAAGGAGGATTTTTGTTTCCACAGTTACATCCATTTAAGTCAAGAGTTACAAACACAACTATACCCCCTGCTGGGGAAGTTAAAAAAGCGTGGGCCAACTATCCCAAACCGGAAAGACTGAGCCAACTCCCGGACCATCTCTTAGCAACCCCCCTTCTCTCTTTCCAGTTCTATATGAAGACCACCACACACGCTTTTTGTCTTTTGATACACACAACTATGTGCTTGTGTATGTTACAGAAGCACAGTCATGGCAGAATAAACATACTTAATGTGCCCCTCATTAAGAAAGATGTTACACGGCGCAGATTTAGACCCTACAGCAGAGAACACCTGAATTACTAGATGGGGGGGAAAAAAAAAAAACAACGACCATATTCTACAACAAAGCAAAAGAGACAGGAAGCAATAAAAACAGTGTAGTGACTAGCTTCTCTGCCCTTCTGTGAGAAATCTGAAGGGGATAAAAGTGTTACATTACTTTAGATTAGTCTTGAATCTTCTTGGCAGAGCTATGCCATGCACCATTCACCAAGTTTGGGATCTGTATAAATTCATTTTGAAAGAAGACACAGTTAAGGAACTGGGAACCAGAGGAAGTTACCTACCTAAATTAAGCTGGTTTTTATCATACCCTCCTTTAGTATACACTCCCCAGCAACACAGCAAGTGGACAACACTGAAAACTGACAGCATGCAAAGCCTAAAATTCTCTCTTGCTATATCATTTCCATGAAATAGGATCACCTCTCATCTGAAAGCTATCTTTCATTATATTAATGCAATATAACACTTACTGGCAAGATGTTCTAGTGCGGGAAACACTGGGACAGGTACTGCGTTTGTGACCTGCCTTGCCACAAACAAAACAGCCAGCCTCAGTCTTCTCACAAGTGTGGTTTTGAAGGGCACAACAGTTGCAACTGTTACAGTGAAACCAAGCTGCAAAACAAGTAACATGATTCATGATCTTGAAAAGGTTCAGAATTACCATTCTGAAGCTGAGTTTTAAATATAGGCTGTTTTAACAGGTTTTGATTTTGTTTTACTTTTTTCAGAGATGTCGATATTCAGTTTCTGGTCCCTTATCATATCTGATAAATACTCATTACAGACGCTGTGTAACTATTTCAATATAACTGAATTATTTTGCCATTAGAACTATTATCCTATATGTGATCTTAACATGAAAAATGGCCCAGGTGTTTAAATGGATTTACAAAGATGCAATTTCTATACTGGCAACAAAAATGGTTGCTTCAGCTATTTAAACGCTGCTGTAAATACAACTTCATTTGTGTATGAAATATAAATTGATCATACTCTCACAAACATGTTAGTAATTGCCTATGTGTTTGTAAACTTTTTCATTAGAATTCTGTAAAATTAGGAAAGACTTATATGACAAATCAAAATATTGAAGTTTTCCTGTAACAAATATAAATGGGATTTAGTATGCCTTGACAAGAATTTAGGTGTATTTTCACTATGTGGAGATGTAATAAGTAAATTATCTTACAGCAACTTGTGTGAAACTGAGATTTTTCCTTTACGTCTTCTGTATGATCCCATTTTATTTCTTTTACAGCGTATTTTCTCTTCTGGTTTGTTGTCTCAGTTTCTCTGAACTATAGCTTAAGTGTACTTTTATTTAGAGAAGTATTTTTCTGTACTTACAGGGTTTTACACATTTTTTGCAAAGAACACAATGTTTCCATCGTCTACCATCCTACAAATAAGATATGAATAAATGCATTGTTTATTTGTTTTAAAAAACATTGATTCTATCTTAAAACTGAACTAGTGATGTATGGCCCCCACTGTTTACAGTAACAGGTCCTGTGTAGAAAGGACCATAAGTTAAAAACAGCGCTGCTGAGAATCTGTGATGACCACAGTAAAATGACTGTGTTTTGAAGTTAACAAGTTCTACAGCTTCCAAAACATAAGAAGAAAGGTATGTGTAAAGAATACCACCAATGAATAAGGTATGGTCTAAGTGGCAAGTAACTAACTTTTCCAGTCCTCTTTCCAACACACAGGAATCAGGAAACAGAAATTAATTTCCAGTAAGTTATGAATGATGACCAGGGAAGTTAGTAAGACTACCAAATGGAACTGTCTGGGGTTTCCCAAGGAAATCAGTATCAAAATAGTTTTTACCTGAGCAAACATTACAGATGTTATTAGACTACTGTTAAAATTGTCACCCAAAAAGAAGTCAGAATACTTACTTTTGATGTACATGCATCACATATCTCACAGTGTTGGTTGTCAGAACTAACATACCGTTGACATATAGCACAAAATCTGGAAAAAAGAAAAGTGTTAAGTGTATTGGTCCAATATTTGCTCAAGAAGCAATATGACTAAAATTTATACAACCTAATAATAAATATGAGGATTGCAAAATCACTTTGCTAAATTAAAGATGATGATTTTGATTCATAAGCCACCACTTAGGCCCAGAGCTTCATAATCATTTAGACATGGTACACACAAATTTTAAAAATTCAGGGTGCATGAATTCAAATTAGCAACACATTATCAGCAATAAATCAAACCAAACCCCGTTAATTGAGTTCCACCAGTAAAATTCTTTTGTCCCTGATATTCCTTTTAGTGCTCATGTTATTAACTAGCATCTCGACCAAGCTGATTATCTGGGATAGCTGTAAATCTCTGTCTCCCATAGGCATACACATTTCCTATGGGCTAGCTGAGGAATCCCATCATTCCACAATGGAAAACATAAACTCTAAGTGCCCAAGTCTCCTACACATTGTTTATAGAACACGTGACCTTAGAGGAGACAGTGAAATGTGCTCTTGAAGCTAGCATCCAAAAGTTAGGCACAATACTGAACAGCACATCCTAAAGTCCTTTAGAGCCTTCATACCCTAATTAAGAACAAACACGCTCTTTCACTCGATTGTTAACACAACTTACCTATAGCCCTCTTCTACAGGAAGTACAATCATACTTGGGGAGAGGTTTGTGAAGATACGGACAGGGGACTGTCTGCGACCTGTCTTGCCGTGTTTATATAGCGCATGATTATCATAGGCTACCTACGGAAAAAAAAAAAGATTTAAAAAGAAGCATCACACTGAATGCTACGCACAGACAGAACTATTTGCATATTTATTCGCTTTACATGTGTCTTATGAAATTGTCATTTCTATCTAAAAGACTCTAACCTCAAATTAGATTACAAATTCTACAGCAAGTATTTTGCCTCCTTTCTTTCTACATTTGTGCAACCATAATATCAGACTAGACTCAGGAAACCAAGTTCCCAGGACTACAACTATCCTATTTGACTTCTGCCTTTTTACTCCTTTGTATGTGGTATCTGAGATAACATTTCAGTTGTTTTATACTAAAGAAGGGGCTGTTCTACAAAAGTGCAACCTATTAAAAAAATTAGAACTATATTGTTTGTTCTGTCTGGCAGTACAAGAGTTTATGTGCATCTGAAGGTATCTCAGAACAATTACAAAGTTGCAAATTCGATTAGCACTGCTTTTTTCCAGCACTGCCTCCAGAGACTTGCCCAAAAAATTCTCACCTCTGAACACTAGCAGGAATACAGAGACTAGCATTAGTTTCCAATTTTCTTCCACAAATTTCCGTTCTACAAGATACAATTATGTTGTACGGAACACCCATGTCAAACTTTATGCAGACTTGCTATATGAGAAAATAAAACTTTAACATCATTAATACACGACTGATCTCTCCGAAGTGTTTACTGATGTAAACATTCCTAAGCAACTTGTAGAATGGACACAACATTAGAGAAGCTGACGCCAGATATTGCTTTATCATTGACAACTTCATTTATTATGTAATTCCAACATTTTCCATTGTTGTAATTCTACTCTTGTCCCAGCAGTTTTGGAGATGAAAGACCTTAAACTTTCTTGTGACCGGGGCTGGACATTACCCACCAAGCTACTGACATTTCAACATCTAGGAAAAATGAAACACTCTTCTTCAAGTTACCTCTCACTTCTGCATTACGCACCTGTCAAAACTTGTGCAAATTTTGTCACACTGAAAATATTTCAGAAGAAATGAGTTAATGGACAGGTGACAGACAAGTTAAAGGTATAAAATAAGCTGTAGGAATGTGACAAAGTTATCAAAGGTATGACTAACACAGATACAGAATATGAGGTTCACATGATGAGCACCACACAGTTTGCTGTGCCTCCAACAGAGCAAGAAGTTCAGGAAAGCCACAGACAAGCAATACTACTATATCCACTTTCGCTTATATTCCTGTTCACACTGCACATGACTGACATTTAGCAAATTCACTGTGCTTGGTCATACCTGATAATCCATCATGCTAAAGCTTGGGAAAAATTCAAGAATACGAGACTCAAAGAAGTATGGAAATATCCAGAACATGGGCATCTCTTGGTTGTTAGGACCTAGTGATGAAAAAACTTGGATGTACAGTAAAGAAAAACAATGTACATGAAGCATGAAAAAATTACAGTAAATGTTCTGAATGCATAAACATGCATATGTATGTCACGCTGGGCATAATAACTAGTTCCTTCAGGGGACAGGAAGTTTTTGGCGCGTTTATATATATTGAGTTGTAAGTTCCGCTCACCTCTAACAATTCTTGTCACCTGCCTAGGTTGGTAAGAAGTGGTACTGCTTTGATAGCTTACTCTTCCCTACCTTTAAAGTCCATTTTAATTGCAAAGTGGATTTGTAAAAAAAATTAAGAGACGCTTAAGAGAATTTTATTAAACTAAAATTATCAGGAGGGTAAATTAAATATATGGTAGTTCATCTTCAGAAACTATGTGTGTTAACATTCACCCAAGTAGCAAGAATTACAGACTTTTAAATAGGTACTTTTTCTTACAATGATGTTACAGCTTAACCCACCAACCTAGTTGTAATACATACCCTCTTTGTCTGTCTCCTTCCACATTGCCATCAGTTTTTTAAAACTGGAAGCCAATGCTTCCACTAAACCTCCAAATGGGGGATCCGTCACCATAATGACTCTTTCACCTTTGTCTTGATACAAGAATTTCCTACAAGTTTCATATGCAGTCTGTAAAAAACAGAGATTAATTTCTAAAAATATAGATTCAAGAACTGTAAAAAGATTGTATTTGGCAATATAACTATTATTTTAGAAGTTTCAACTTTAACAACACTGGTTACTTCTTCTTGTGTAGGTGAATGTAGCATTTCAAAAAAATACTAGATCTGAAGCACTGAAAGCAGGGACCTATTCGGTTAGAGATGATGTATCATGGACAGATGCAGTTCATGCTTTCTAAGATATTTAGTACCCTTAGGTATAAGACTAAAACTTGGAAAAAAGAGGTTGTGATCGCAAGAAAACTGAGTTCAGGCTCAGAATACATGCAATTAATGCTCTTCTATTTCTGGTTTATTCTGTGAAGTATTATTAATGGGAGAAATTTCAGTCCACTGACAACTGATTCAATCCATACTGGTCATAAAAATAGTGTTCAAATTCTAGCAATCCAACCTGGATTCTATTATTAAAGGAAATATAAAAAGTTTTGTATTCACTGCCATTGTACAGTGTTCTCTCTTTTATTACATAGATTCTATTCCATTCCAAAACCAGAGTTTTAATACTAATCTGAATTTAAAAGTGCTGTAATTCAGCCCTTGAAATGATAGTGCCATTACATGTCAGCTTTTCACATCTTGAAAAGAACACTACAGCATTTATAATGCAGGTAAACAGTCTTTTGTTTTAATTGAACAATACAAAACTTGAATACTGTAACAGATTAAAAAAAATTAAAAGGTAAGACTTTCAGACCAGCCTTCCATTTCGTTCTAGAGGATTCTTTTTATTTTTAAGAACTCACTAAAATTACACTTTAGAATGAAAAAAAAAAACCTTAGTGTGAAAGCTAATGCAATAAGCATGTTTATGCAAATCAGTGGCAGTTTATTCATAATGGCAGGAGAAGAGCAAACAGTGAGTGAGGAAATTACTGAGGTAAGTGCTTTGAAAAGAGTGTTCGGAATTAAATTACACTATGATCCTCCATATAAAAACTACAATAAATATTCTATTGCAGTTGCAGGTTACCTAATAAACTCAAGTACACAGACTGCCATTTAAAAAGAAACAAAAAATTCAGCATTTGTTTTACCCATGACACTCATTCAACCTCATTTTATGACAACGAGGTTACACTTTTGACCTTGCTTGCCTGGAATAAACCAGGAAAACCTCCTCTTCCCCCCAAGCCCAAGTATCAGTGAATAAGTACTGTGGCATCCCATAGGCTTGTGAAGGCTGGGAATAAAACAATTAATTCTGCAGTACCAACACAGGAATAGGGCTAACCAATAGTTATATAAGGTAATATCTCGCACCAAACTGTCCTTTTAATAAAAGCAGAGTTAACATAAGTAAACTTAGTTAGCATGAATTTAATAGGCAACTTATCTTTGAATCGAGTGGGAAACAACTACTGAAAAGGCACTGTTATTTTTTGATTTCCAGTATTCCTGACCTTTGATTTATGTCTAACTAACCATCTAGACTAGCCAGGACTTTCTTACAAAATTCTGCATCAACAATATGTACTTCTTTACAAAGCATTCAAGAAATATTTGGCCTTACCTCTCCACCAAAAAAATAATGATTAAACATGTTGTAGTGGCAGAATTCATCCTCTGTGTAAAATTGTGAATACCTGTAAAATAAGTTTTAACGGTAATAGAAAAATATAAATGACTTCTTGCCTGCTCTAAGAGGCATTTACAGTGAAAACAAGGCCTTAACAAATACAACATTTTTGGGTCCTGATTACTGACAACACAATACCAGGAATTATAAAGCATAATTATTTTTCCTCATCTGTGGTACTGCTTTGATAGCTTACTCTTCCCTACCTTTAAAGTCCATTTTAATTGCAAAGTGGATTTGTAAAAAAAATTAAGAGACGCTTAAGAGAATTTTATTAAACTAAAATTATCAGGAGGGTAAATTAAATATATGGTAGTTCATCTTCAGAAACTATGAGTGTGTTAACATTCACCCAAGCAGCAAGAATTACAGACTTTTAAATAGGTACTTTTTCTTACAGTGATGTTACAGCTTAACCCACCGACCTAGTTGTAATACATACCCTCTTTGTCTGTCTCCTTCCACATTGCCATCAGTTTTTTAAAACTGGAATGACTCATTTTTGTACGTGTGCAGAAATTGAGATGTAAACACAGGAAATTGAAAACCACCACCAATTTATCTCTGAAAGTAATAGGAACGCAAATCTTCGCACATACTCTTCAGACAGAAACATTTATCAAAACCTACCTGAAATCAATATCTAGCAGAAGGCTTTTAACTCTGAAATCTTCTTCTTGTGATGCTTTTGACTGGATCATTTCATGAAGCCTGAAGTATAATTGGAGCAAAGAAATTTAACATATAATCATTGGCTTCATAAAGTATCTTGCAAGACAAGAATGTCTGGTACTTTACTAAACCTAAAACCAAACAGATAAAGAAAATAGAGTAATCTGAATTTGGATAATTCCATTTGGCTAATATTTAAAGTTATAAAAATATGTTAGTCTTAAAAGATGATATGTCAGTGCAGACTAGTGAATCACCATAAAAAAAAAAAGCAACAAAGAAACTCATTGTCATTTTTGTAAGAAACAAAGCAGGACATTTAAAAACCAGATGAATGGGTGGGAAGTTAACTGCAGTGTACCTATAGTCTTCTTGTGTAACCTGCAAGCTCAAAGCAAGCTCCCACTAGATGCTTGAATAACTCCAACCAATTAAAGCATAATGTACCTCTTATAATAGGAGAATCCTAAATTATTTAAATAATGCTAAGCTGCATAGTTTTGAGACAGAAATATTATGTCAAAGTGTAACAATCCCCGCTGACATACCTGGGTGTTCCAACAGACAGTACTCGTCTGAATCCTAATGAAATAATAAGGTCCAGTAGAAACTGGCAACTTCTGTTCGCAAATAAATACTGTGCATTTGTTTTTTTATTTTCCAGGGGATACAGAAGTTGACTGGGACTTCTTAACTGGCCATTGGAGATATCACACAGGAACTGGTGACTGGAGTGTTTTTCCCATTCAGCTGGCAACAGCAATTGCTGGCATTCCTGGCAAAACCTCCTCTTTGATAATGGCAACAGAACAAAATTCTTGTATCTTTAAATACAAAAGACAATTTTGAAAAAGCCTCCATAAAAGAAATGAAAGGGTATATGAAGGGGGTTTCGTATTTTGTAAGACATTTAAACAGGCATGTAGCTTAAGCTGCTTTTGCAAAACTGCACTATCTACACATCAATGTACATGTCAATTTTTATGAAAAAATATTCAAAGAACACTTTGAAAAAGCCTCCCCTGAAAGCAAGTAAATAATACACTGGACAAGTACATTGACAGTCAGCAGAAAATAACTCGATTACAGAGTGAAGACTCTGTATCAACTACCAGCAAGCACTCCTGTATGCTTATACACAAAACTCACATTATTGTTACAGTACTACCTCTGTGTCTGTTCACAACATTAAGCCTGTCACTTTTTCACATTGAAAGTCAGGAATAACTTTTTTGAATTCACATTGCTACTGACTTGTTGTTAGCACATTGTGAGCACTAACACAAGAAGAGCTATATACATGGAAAAAAAAAAAAAAGTAACAGTTCCTGGGTTGAAAACACCATGCTGTAATTAGACATTTCATGCTATTTACCATTTGCAACATTTCCTTAGTTTTCCAAATCTCTCTGGCATGTTTTAATTTTTTAAAGAATCCTGAAATATTACGTCTATATTCAGAGTACCTAAACTTACAAAAGACTGATTTTTACTAACGAAAATACATTTAGTAACAATACCTTTCCACATTCTGTCTGTGAGTAAAAGAAGGCTGATGATTTCTATTATACTCTTCACGTGCTGCAAGCCTAGTTTCTGACACCTGTAAAATTAATGTATATAGGAAGTTATAAAACAAATAGATATCACTGTGTTGTAGATTAAATCTCAGTATTAAACAAAAAGGGTGCATCAAAGATCTCATGGTTCAGTTACTCTGCTCAGGAAAATTATTACATTCCTTGGATTCCTCACTCAGAACAGGCATAACTGCAGTGTAGCAGCATGATGCATAACAGAAGTCTCTCTTCCTGAATTAAATCCATGCAAAAACAAATAAATAAATATAAGAATTTCATTCTTCTACCACATTTAATACAGGGGGAAAAAATTCAAAACATGTTTATGACGAAGACAGAAAGGGACGTACTGTCTATTAATGCATTCCAGCAGTTGCATTCCCTCTGCAGAATTATGATCTTATCCTGCATGACTGACGACAGTGGAAATGTATCCAAAGTCTTCTGTGTGCCATTATTTTAAAAGCATGTCAGCTCTTTGCTCAGTCTTTTACTTTGCTCCCACAAAACATACTTATTTGTTTCATAGTTAACAGTTTCAAGTCATTTGCACAAAACTTATGGATCCCATTTGTTTAAAGGGGGAGACAGTAAAATTCACAGGAACAAAAGTCCCTGTGATACAAGTGACATTCATACTGAAATTTTACTAGGAATACCATTTAAATCTACACAACCAAGTGATTAACTGCTTCACTTTCACTTCATAAAACTTTTCAGGGGTAACTAGCACAGAGGTGGAAGGTTTACGAAACCGGCTAAATTCCAACCTGTCAACCTGTTGAGGTCAATGACCGCAAGATACTCATTTACACAAGACAAAGTTACACAAAACGTTGCACACAAAAGCCATGGCAAGCTTTCCATGAATACACATCAGTCCCAACTTTGTTGCCCTGCAGTTTTCTGACCAAATTTCTTTAGGAAAAGTGCCGCAGATGTTCTGAGACTACTGAGCATCATGCTGATCCCCACTGTCCTCAATATTTTGTGTATTTTGCACATTGTCTGCCTGTATCCAGCAGGTTTTCTCTGTCTTAAATGTAGAGGACCAGGACCTCTTGGGATCAAAACTATGCTTTTTTACTCAAGATTGCAAAGTACTGGCAAAATTCATAACTTGAATTCCTAGGTGTTTTGGTAATTGCAGTAACAAATGCCAGCTGTGCTGAAAACATATACAGACTTCCTTGAAAGTTGTATCTGAAACATGTTCTCTACGCAGAAAGAATTCTACCTGAATACAAACTATTAGACAAAATTTACAAAACAATTGCCACAGATTTCCAGAACAACATATACGGTGTTTTTTTTTCAGTTTTCTGTTAAATAGAGTAAAAAATCCACAATATTTACTTCAGTTTGAAGCAGTCCTCTCTTACCTTCTCATCCTCCCACTGGAAAAAGTTACAATCTTTTCTATCCCTACAAGCTGAGCAAGCATAAAATCTTCTCCCCGCCTCTTTCCCTTGGCTGATCTTTATGAACAGGAGAGCAGGACCTAAAGGACAAATGTCGTTACACCACGCCACACGGGACACCCACTAATCTGCTTTAATGCCTCCAGGGCTTCCCCAGGAACTGCGGCCACTTCAGTCGCGGCCCTCAGAGCCCCTCGGCGGGGCCCACACCCCCATCCCGCTCGAGGGGCCCCCTCGCCGCCCCTGCTCACCGTGCGGGCAGCTGGGAGCGCCAGGCACCGCGCCGAGCAGGGTCAGCCCGCCCGGCCCCCGCCGCTCCGGCCCCGGCGCCTGTAGATCGCACCAGCACCCCACTCCCGCCTCGCCGAGGGCCGCCATGTTCCCGCCGCCTTCCCGGCAGCCTTCGCCGCCCGCCGGGCACCGCCGGCAGGGGCAGGAACGCAGCGGCGAAGGCCTTCTGCAAAAATAATAATTTAAAAAAAAAAAAAAAAAAAGCCCCAAAGCTCCTCCCTTCAAAAGAAACGCGCCCCAAACGTCCTTTACCTGGCGTCAAGCTGATGCTCCTGCCAAAACTACTTCTGTTAGGCTACTGCTGTTTATAAAGTCCGTAAAATTCAGCATTAATTACAGTTCGGAAGTGCTAATAAATGCTGCTTAGCAGAAATCATTTTATAATTTGTGGAACACTTCTAGAAAAGCAGGATTTTGTGCTCTTTTGCCGTTCTGTCCCTAAGGAATTTTAAATCTTCAGATGGGGTCTAGTACTACAAGCACCTTGGTTGAACTACCTTTAAAAAAAAAAAAACAAAACACAAACTAAACCCCTTGCAGAATAGGCAGGCTTTTGAATTTCAGTTGCTCCTTCCTATTAATCGAGGTACCAGAGCTTGGTGTGCTGTGGAAACACGTTGCATGCAGCGTCTGTTCAACACCTTCTAATAAAATAAATTAAAACTAGGTGCTAAAGAAGAGATGCTTTTGAAGAAGGATTTGCAGAAGAAACAGAGAAGACATGAGCGATTTTTTTGTTGTTGTTTTTAAGAAAAAGCATGCTTAGCAAGGTGTTCCTAGGAACTTGTGTTGCTCAAAGCTCAGAAGCAAAAAGAATCTTTGCAGCTGTACGTTCAATTTCTCCAACCATATCACCAGTACCCTGATGAAGACTTTCAAGGTCTAGAGAGCACGTAAAAGTGTTCTGGTCACCAAGTCATAACAATTTAGTTACATGCTCACTGCAAAAAAGCAGTAAAATACTACAGCCAGGGAAGAGGAAACACGTTTCTGTTCAGCACAGAATGCAAAGCATGCTAAACAATGGCCAGGGCTACTAAACTTACCATGAAGTGCCATTTCAGCTACACCTTCTCAGATAAAATTTAGAGAAAATTTCTACCATGTAACGGGTACATATTTGGTACCACAGAGCTGTAAGGATGAAACAAAATTAAGGACTATTTTTTGCAGGACAAAGAAGACACGACCCAAAAACCTGTGCATTTTAGACTATGACATTTATTTTCTTCAGTAGGAGGTCTGGTACATAAATACCTTCTTTAAATTTTAATAAACTGTTTGGATAAAAACAAATCATAGAAACTTTATAGAGGTGGTCGTTTCAGTCTTATTTTGAACTCCACCACAAGGTAAGTTTTACATTTAAGGCTTAAACAGTTAATCGTGTGAACTGCTGACATGCTACATTAATATTTACATCCACTCAAAATTATATAAAATACAAGCACTTGTTTGAGTTCAACAGTATTGCTTAGAATTACAAAATACAGCAATGTCTGAAATACTGAAGGTTTCATAAAAGCAGCAATTTTTCTCCCATTCCTAGTCTTCACTGTCCAGAAAATTATCAAAGTAAAAATATTTATCATGTAACATAAGCCACAAATCTAGAAGCATGACCATCAAGCCTTAAGCCACATAACTTAAACATAAATGAAAATTGGCAAACGAGCATGACATTGCTAAGGGTCCAATTATAAGTCTGTGCTCTACATATTACAGTATTTTTTTCTAGTCAAAAAATAAAGGTGTGTTTGGATAGAAATTCAGAAGGCAGACTGGCTTTGTGATTAATAGTGCTTCTGTCATTAATGGTGAAGAACCACTTTGGTGACTACTGATGAATATGTTTATAATCATATGGAAAATCCAACCTGTAACATTGTGCAATTCTTTTGTTGAGATGGATCTATAAAGAAATACCACATTTTTTTCCATGCATGTACTTAAATACACAAGTTCTAAAAGCTACAGGTGAAGTTTCACCCTTTGAAACGTACACTCAGTTCATTTTGTCACAGTAGGGAACCGTGTGTACTTAACTGGGGATGAATCTTGCTATAATTCAACTAAAAACGATTTAACCATTTTTGGTCCCCATGTGCAAAAAAAATCCACTTAGATCATATTTTCCCGTCTCCCTTTCTTTCACTTGTGTGTCAAGGACAGGTTTTTTTTTATTATTTTATTTTCTTAAGTGCATGACTTTTTTTCAAGTAACTAGCCTATGAAAAAATCTACAAACAGCTTAAAACACCAGGAAGAAATTCCAAGGAAAAGCATTTTCGCAATCAAAGATAATGTTCTGCACTTTTTTTTAAAGAGCATATAAAAAGAAATTGATAGGGTATAGGTTCTCATATTTATACTAAAAGAAAAGAATTCGTGTTATATTCAAAAGTAGTTTCTCAGCATATGCAGACTGTGCATTTTCCCTTTAGTATTATTCAGAATACATTAATTTAGCCTATAAAAATACAGCATGGACAAGTTCTTCTCGTTCCCTGACATATGAATTCACAATTTTGACACAAAAATTGTAAACTTATTACATTCAAAATACATTTCTTAAGTCTAGAATTTAAGTTCTGAGGTGTCGGCAGTCGGAGCTCTTGGTATACAGCAGAAAACGTTATTGCAGAGCCTTTACACAGAAGTAGCTTACTAAAGTTAGAGAAGCTTACTCTTCCCATGTATTTCCGTTGCTACCAGGAGGAAAAGAAAGGCTTCCTGCTATGAAAGGTCTGTGTGAATGCATTACTCAGATGAACAATTCGTCCCTGACTTCCAGTGCTGCTTCGCTCCACAATCACACGTGGCATCTGAACAAGCTGAATGGGACTTTTTCCATCCTTTAATGCCTGAGTAAGGTTTAGTATCTAAAAGAGTAAAAGAGCGTAAGACGAGGGCACACAAATTAAACTGTGGCTAACAGACTTACAAGTTTACATGTCAGACAACTTATTTGGTAAATTAATTCTGTAGAAGACTGCATTAGGAAGGAACCTATTACAAGTAGAAATAACTTGGTAATAGTATGACATCCTACTGCTAGTTGACTGTCTTACTCTTTTCTTGGTTATTTTAACCCCCTATTTTTGGAAAGCATTATAGACAAAAATCTAAGAGCATTTTAAATTTACCACATCTCTTAAGAACATTGTACCTCTCATGAAAAAACCCTACAAGAAAGCAATGAACACACATTTAGCTTCAGCTACAGGACTTTAACTACAAATTATTTGTGTATCAGAAGATACAAAGCCATGTTATTAACGTACATCAAACCCAGTGCTAAGATTCAAATTCAGCCCTCAGCTCTCCCAAGAGTCTATGTTGTTCTCCTTCCAAAACTTCAATGCTCATTACAGACCCTAATAATTTACTCCATGTTCAGTGCTATCCTTATGGAAAACTAAGCCAAGTATTCAAATTCAGTTTTGCTGACATACTTCCATTAGCTGCAATCTCAAACCCTTTTTCCTCCAGCTGCACAATGTCTCTTTCTTTCTTGTGCAACTCATTGATTCCCCCGTTCATTCCACACTGTCATGGCTGAAGAACCCTGAGAGATAAAATCCTTTGCATGGTTTACTGTGAATTGGCTATTCCAGCAACTCCACCTTACATTTACATTTTCTAACCTCTAAGGCAATCCTTTGTAGGTCTGCATTACTTGGTTGCTTAGTCTTTATATTCTTGAGAACTGTTCACCGTGGGTTTGAAATTCTTCCCAGTATTATTCCCCTGCTTCACAAAAATATGCTTCTAACTATTTTCAGTACCTCAGATTTAAAGCCTCATAATGCATGAAGCCTCATAAACACCCTCACATGCAAGATACATTGCTCTTTATCCTCCTTTATCAACTAGATTTTTCATTTTTAACAATGTATTTACAGGTGTTTTGACTATCCTGCAAACCAATCTTAACCGAAGATTGGTATCTTCCATAACTGAAGATTTATTATGAAAGAAGATACCAATGTAGTTATCCAACTCTTCTATAATGCCCTTGAAACATTTTGGTTTCTACACCAAAATGAAGTCTAAAAAATCATTGCTAGAAGGCATTATTTGCTCTTGGATTTCCAAGTCATATCCAAGAATAACTCATTATTCACACTTCTTACCTAAATACATGCCTGAAAAACTGACATCTCCCACAGTGACACATTCTTGCAAAGGTAGAGTTTTTTTTTTTTTTTGTAAAAGTTCTCTGCTGAAATCTATCTCAAGCAAAAGGTTGGAAGAAAGGGTCCAGATTCAACCTTTTTAGTGGGAAATTAGTTTAGACATCCTTAGCTAGATCTCTCTCAATTATATAGATTAGCTTTTTGTTAAATAACAGATTCCCTGTAGCCAATTAATACATCACAAAAAAAGCTACTTAACCCAGTTTAAAATGGATGAATACTTCAGAATACTTCTAGTGACTGTACAAACTTCTCCGAAGAGTTATTTTAGAAATAACTCTTAATAATCAAATTGAATAATAAGGTTTGCTGGCTTTTAGCAAGCACACAAATGTTAACTGGGATTATGTTTGACTAAGCAGAACAGCAGTCTTGTGCAACGCATTTCTTGATATAGGAAAAAGTCAGCCACTCTAGGAATTGTGAATACCTGGCTTGAAAGTGCCCATGTTGGATTTATGAACACAGAAATCAGTTTCAGTAAGTTCAGGGCAAAAGGGACTATTAATTCATCTAGTCCAATTCCCTTATGCCTTTACAAATAATTGGTTTATGCCCACCTTATCCTAACAATGAACTAAATTTAAGCTTTAGCTAAAGCTTGTTTTCCAGCACATCACACTAATTTTTTTAAAGCAGCAATGAGATGGAGAAACCCTTCTCCT
>VXAL01001019.1:204808-219001 GCA_013399475.1 Chauna torquata | reverse complement strand
TGGTGACGGCGGCCTACGTGCGCCAGGGGGCGCAGGGCCGCCGCGGGCACGAGCTGCGCCTGCGGGCCCTGCTGGAGCAGGTAACCGCGCCGCCCCCGCCGGGCCCGGCCCCAGCACGGGGAGCCGCGGGAAAGAGCGGCTCAGGTGTGAGAGTGGCCGCCCCTCCGCGTCCCCCGCCGGTCTCGGGCTCGGCTCGTCCGTGAGCAGGCGGGCAGGCCTGCCGGGCCCCGGGAAGAGCTGGGCCGTTCTGCCCCGAGAGCTCGGCACCGGGCTTTGGGCCCTTCGGCAGGGAAGGGGCGCTCAGTCCCCGCGAGGTGGCTTGGGAGAGCATGGCAGAGGCCTGACAGGGCCTCAGAGTGAAAGACCACGTTTGGGGGTAAAAAGAGTTGCCTTAGGTCGTGCATTTGACGAGAAAGGCTCAGCAAACAGTTAAAAGAATTTTCAAAATACTTTACGTGAGATAAAATATAAATTACACTTATGAGGTGCCAAAGCATGATGTTTCTTTGTCTCAAATGTACAGAAATCATTATCAATGATAATGAACTTCTTAAATAGTGTTTCAGCTCTTGAACATTTTCATTAGATACATTGTCCACCATTTCAGACTTGACTTTCATACCACACGTTTAACTTAAAAAGAAACAAATGGTTGAATTAGTTCTGTGGGTACAAGTAAGAAACCTTTGTACCTTTGAGCTGCAGTAGTAATGCTTTATGGGTTTCCAGTACCCTTCTTTTGAGGAGCTTTTCTGCAATTCGCAAAAATGAGTGCAGTTCTAAACACAGTAAGGAGCACAAGAGTGTATATCTGGTTGCAGTTCTTGACAAATTACTTTCCGTAAGCAGTTAATAACTAGGAAGGATAATATGCGGATAGGAAGATGAGTTACAAATGAAACTGTGTTTCACTTCTATTCATAATTAATATTTTTGGTACTATTATCTCAATTATCTCCTTTTCCTTTTCCAGTTTTCTCTGTTGAATTTCTGTAGTATTAGGCTTTTGTGTTGAGAATGCATCAAATAATCCATAGTCTTTTAGACAGCAGTTAACATGTGTGTGCTGCAGTGGTTTTGTGTATACCTTAAAGAGTACTTGGAAGTGAAAAACACTCTATTTTAATATCAGGATATGCTAATGTAATTGTGTTGAATATATGGAAAAATAATTATTTAACTTTTCTCTGAATATAAGTTTGTAACGTTAGGTAATAAAAAAGCAGAATCAAAATGCAAACTGCTGTTCAGCATGGAAAGAAGGGTAACGTCAATCAAACAAGTTATATAAAGATGTGGTTGTTCTTAATTTCTAAGTTTAGGAGTTATCCTTATATTATTATTAAGGGAAAGTGTCCTGAAGATGGATGGGATGAAAGCACCATTGAACTATTTCTTCATGAGCTTGCTATAATGGATAGCAATAACTTCCTGGGCAACTGTGGTGTGGGTGAGAGGGAAGGAAGAGTGGCGTCAGGACTTGTTGCCCGAAGGCATTACAGGTACAAATTATTGGCAGTTTGAATTATTCTGTTTTATTATTAATGTTTTCAAAGTGCTTATTTTATTATGAATTGTTATCTGAGACCTAGATAGCATTTGAGCAAAACAGTGTAATGCAATATTGAATTGATACAACTTTCTGTATTAAATTTTCATTAATAACTCACTGAAAAGTCTTGAATGTAACAAAAATCTTTCGTCAGGGTTATGTCTTGTATGCTGAACTGGTAGAAGCCTAAGATGTTGAATTGACTGAATGCAAGGAGAGATTTTCCTGTTTTAAAATAATCCATGCATTACTTGCCTTTTTAACAGTGTAGCTTTTTTTCTGTATATTATTCAAAACCACTGAATATTGTATTGAATAAAGTATTGAACGTTCCTAGTGAACATCTATTTGTATTTTTTATATTCATTAATATATTTGTAATGTGATAAGTTGATATGCACGTAAAAACTATCTATTTAAAATTTATTTTATATGAAGTAAGCAGACCTATAAAGACTAGAAGAGCTGTTAATAGCTTGAAGCCCTTCTTACGCCTGACAGGTACTTCGGATGCTATAATTCTAGCAGCTCTATATTAATATCTGTATGAAGATGAACTTTTTTGCATAGTGTTCTGTGCTGAATGTCTTTGCTGATGTTTCATCCAGCGTGAATGAAATTGAGTGAAACTTCTTGGAATGTTACTCCTTGAAATATTAGCACAAAAGCATATTGGAGACCAGAATTTTAGTGAGCTTTACCATATGGTATTTGAATTACTTAGGCTTAATGACTTTCAGAAGCCCTTCAATACCATGAAAAATTAATGAAGAAAACCACTAATACATCAGTTTGGTTTTTTTGCTTTCTGTACTGCTCTCTAATCTAAGATATGTGTGGTGAGGGAGATAGAGAGTCACACTGAGGAGAGCATCCAAGTAACTGCTTTCTGACAATGCTGGAGAAGGCATGCCCAGCTTCTGGCCAGAGAGGGCCTGGGCTGTCGTTTAGCCGCTGCTGGTCTTGTGCAGCTCTGTCACCTGCCATCTCACCTTCACCTATGAGTGTCAGCAATAGCAAAGAAAGGTTTAGAGGCTTTCCTCCATGCCACTTATTTCTGCAGTAATTTTTGCTAGGTATCTTTGGGAGTGGTAGAGATAGCAGGAGATCGTTCTGAAGCTGTCTTTCAGCTTAATTAATTTTAAGGGCCTATCTTAGGGAGCAGAGCTCTTCTGAAAGAAGAACATATGTGCAGAAAAGAAAATAGAGTGTGAGAAAGCTATTAAGAACGTAGCAGCAGAAGTTAAGGAAAGAAAATATTTTTGATGGAGTGAGGGTTAGGTGCAAGTTTCAACTGATTATCAAGCTATTGTTGGTTCCAACCTGTAGCTTGAAATGCTGAAAAAACATTTAAGCTGTAAAACTATGTTCCAAGAATTTTGAGTTTCATCTACTCATGAGACTGCATTGTATTCTATTCCCAATATGAAAATGGAATTAAAGCCATAAAGAAGTATGTATTGTTAGTAGCTTACTTGAACAGCTGCTGCATTTCAGCCATGGGTAAAGTTATTTCTGTAAGCTTAGGTTTTATAAATGATTTCAGGATCCTTCAATCCTGAAATGTATTGAATAATATCCAACATTTATAAGCACAGTTTATAAACATTATTTATAAATGTAGAATGCAGAGAGAGATGGTATTGCATGATACATAATACTGAATAGTAGGATGAGGTAGCTGAAGTGAAGGTGTAGAAAACGATGGGCAAAGTGATACATTAACCTAAATGTCTTTCAGGACATTTTTTCATGGTATATGTTATTTCTTTGCCCTGTGAAGGTGAAGAATTTGTCAGGGGAATATCGCTTTAATACCACCGTGCCTATTCAATGCTACACTATAGGCAACCGATTTTTGTTTTCTTTGGATTTTCATGGCTGGACATACCAGCATTTATAATGCTAGTTCAACAGATGTCAAGAAGTTGCTAGAGTGTGCTTAAAAGTAAGCCTGCAAGATGCTAAAGGCATTGCTATTATGGGCCTTCTCAAAGTTTTTATTTGCTTGCTGGAACATTGTTAGTCTACTGTACAAAACAAAAACAACAAAAAAGGACAATTTCATACTAATATATGTAGTTTGTTATAATGGAACTCATTATGGCAGATTGTATTGGATACACTGTTGTGTATTGGATACGTTTTCTGCAGTTTATCAAATTAAATTCTTTTCAGTCAGCAAGACTGCTGCTTGCTTTGGAACATCAAAAATCTTGATCTGTGTTTTCAACCTTTTTTGTTTAGGTTGATCCATGGAATTGGAAGGTCAGGTGATATTTCTGCAGTCCAGCCTAAAGCTGCAGGGTCTAGCCTTTTGAACAAACTTACTAATTCAGTAGTCCTGGATATTATAAAGCTGGCTGGTAGGTGTAAATCTAAAAATATTTTTGTCATAGACATGTTATGTATTCTTCATATTAATTTCTGACTTTTTTTGTGTGCAGGTGTCCGAACAGTGACCAATTGCTTTGTGGTTCCTATGGCAACTGGCATGAGTCTAACTCTGTGTTTTTTAACGTTGCGGCACAAGAGACCAAAGGCAAAATACATTATTTGGCCACGTATAGACCAGAAATCTTGCTTTAAATCAATGATAACTGCAGGTAATACAGAGCCGACTGATTACACAGTATGCTCTTCTAACAGATAAAAAACTTCATCTTTCAGAGCGATCCTGAATTCATATGCAGTAAGATCCAGAAAAGGTCTAATGCATAGTAGTTCTAAGTGCTTTATTTCTACACAGCTGCCTTCTAACATGCAATCACATGAGTTTTCCTAATGCCTTAAAAAATGTGGGAGTATGCTGAGGTAGGGAGGTGTATAAAGTAGTCAATGGAGAGCACAATGCTAGGGAAGTTACTGTTCATCCCTTAGTTAGATGCCTAACTTGCTTTCCTGACAATGATGTGAAACTGAGGCTCATGGTCCAAATCCCTCTCTTAGATTTATGCAAAAAACAAATGTGTTGTAGAAGTTGGGATCAGAAGGTGACAAGCTGTCTGACTTGCACATTCTTTTATTTTGGAACATGGCAAGTGTTAGCTGCCCCATTGTTTTTAATCTTGCAGTGTCAGTGCTTACTCAGGAAATGAGTTTGGTGCCTTTCTTAGTTCAAACCTTATTTTTTTTCTCAAATGGAGTTCCTTGTCTACTAGACTATAAGTAAGCTAAGGATAGATGTCTGTCCCTGTTCTGATTCTGTCCCCCTCCTGCAGGCAGATTCATGGGATCAAGGAAAGGACAAGTAGGGGATACCGTAATTTTCCAGCTCAGTGAGCAAGTGGCATAGGTTCTGGTCCTAGTTCCCAGGAAATATTTTTTGCATAAAAGATTCATTAGGTAAAAACAACTGAACAGTTAGAAACAGAGAATGGATTCTGTGCTGATGTGTCTATGTTCTTAATCCAAGTCTAAAAGAATCTGTTAACAGAAGCAAGATTTTTTGGATTTATACTGGAACTGAAAAACCACAATTAGTTGGAGATTTGGTGATATACATTCAGGTCTTGTTTTCATTGGTTAGGTTTTGAGCCTGTGGTGATAGAGAACCTATTAGAAGGTGATGAGCTACGGACAGATATTGAAGCAGTGGAGACTAAAGTCAAGGCTCTTGGTGCTGAAAATATTCTTTGTGTGCATTCTACGACATCTTGCTTTGCCCCAAGGGTACCTGATAGGTAAGTAGTCTTTGTAAGAAGTGCGTTATTTGTTGTCATTGTGAAAAACCTACTTGTTTTGAATGTCTACCTTCCTCAAATTGCTTAATTACAGCCAACAACTAGTGCAGATACTTTAATCCCCTTGTTTAAGGGTAGTGGCAAATTGTGAAACAATGTTCCACTTTCAGAAAAGTGTGTTAGGAAAGTAATACAGAAAACCTTCCTTCTCTCTTATGACTTGAGGTTAATAATGGTCACTTTTGGTGAAATTAATGTTACTTTGGTAGTGGTTTTTCTTGTAATTTCATGGAAGTATTAAGAGTAGATTTTCATAGAAACATACTCCAGAAAGTGTAGTTCCACATCTAATGACAAATTTTAATGCTACTCTTGCCTTTTCTACTCTTCTGTAGCCAGTAATGAATCTACCTAGGCTATTAAAACAAGTAAAAAAGAAAAAAAAAAAACCTACAGCCAACATTTAAAATCCTTGCAACAGTTGCTCTTTCCTGTATTATGCTGATGCCCATAGCACTAATAAAGATATACTGATATAAGAAGACTCTTGAAAGCATGTAGGGCAGATGTGCTGTAGGAGTACAATGTATGATTTGCCCTACTGTAACATATCTTGGTTTGAACATTTGCTGCCTGATAGCTTGATGCTGCTACTTATAATTTCCAGCCATTAAATCACCATTAAAAGAAACTCAAAATACGTTGCATTCTTTCCTAATATTATGCGTCCATATACATAACTTCTGTAGTTGCTACAAATACGTAATTCAAGCGCTTGCTGAAGCAGAGCTGAACACTACAATTATGGGATGGGAAACAGAATATTTCAGACATTATTTTTATGCATAGATTGGTTTTGAAATATTTGAAAAATTTCTCGATCTGAAAATGACATGTTGGAGTGGGGGGAGTCAGTAAAGCACTTGGTATGTTGATTTCATTTGTCGAAATTAAGCACTTGCAAAACCCACTTTCTCTTTTTGCTTATGAAAATAAGTATGAAGAAGCAAATTTGCCAGGTTTTACAATTGAACAGGTATATTTTAGTGGGCTTGCATGTGCTACATAAAGTAAAAGATATTAATAGCATATATTTTCTACATGTTTTTAAATATAGTGTCACAGTTGTCCCTCTTTAATTAGTTTGAGTTTATCACAAAATTTAAAAGACTTATGTTTAGACTTCCTCTGCAGTGCATGCTTTTTTGTTAATTACTGTGTTATCTGGAAAATTTTGTTGAATTTTTTCAAGTGTAGGAAAAAAACATTGAGTCTGAAACATGGTGAATAAACGCATGTTTCCCTCTGTTTTTGTACCTTTAAAAAAAATGATAGTATTTATCATAGGTTTAACCTAGTTGCTAGAGGGAAGTTAAATAATTCTGTCAGAATACTATGAACACTGTTTGAAGTTGAGTTGCAAATTTATTGGCTAGCTTAAATCAGAGCTATCAAAATTGAATGGTCTATTTTATACCTTGGGTAAATGAATCTTTTCCTTATCTGCCTCCTCTTTTTGACATGCGATTGTTTTGTGCTCTGCAACTAAGGGATGAAATATTAGGTAGTGGCACTGTGTTATGATATACCAGAGATATAAGAGGATTTGAATGCACTTTCTATTTAAAGGACACTGTCAAATACTGAAGGCCAGAACATCCATCTTTCTATAGGAAGGAAAATACAGAGTTTCTGGAGGGTACCATTTTATATGTCTGTTTTTAAATAACTTATGTTTTTAAGGCTTTGTTTAGTTGTGACGGTGATGTTTTAAAATTTTAAGTGGCTTAGGATTGTTAAAAGGTCAGGGTAAGAGGTTTATGTCTGTGTACCTATAGCTTTCCTTTGAAGTGTTATTTAACTTTACTGGAATAATGCACTACTGTATAAAACCCTTTTTGTAGAGAGACATCAGTTCTCTGTCAGTCTTCTACCTGCTGTTGCTGTGAGTTGTCTCTAAAGCTACTGTATTTAAAAGAGAACTGAAGGAAAAAAGTGTCTTCTTGGTTAATTTATGTACTTCACAGAACTCTATATCTTGTTGCTTTCATTAGTATTAGAAGAAAGAGCAAAGGTTTTTTCTTTTTTTTTTTTAATGAACTTTCACAAGCAGGAGAGAAAGAAGGAATAAATTGGATAATATTTCTGTAAGTCCCATTTGTGACTTTTAGGAACTTGAGTAGTAGCCAAGCTTACATTAATGGTTTATTTTTCTGATATGACTAGCTGCTCTTAATAGTTCAATTTAAGCCTTGGAAGCGGACAAGTGGTGTGCTTAATTGTTTGCTTCCCATGCATAATCACATATTCTTTTCAAACTGTAGCACTCTCATCCTGTATTGTAGCATGGATCTAATTATTCAATAGAATAGTTGTAGGAAAAGTAAAGAGCTTTTTCTGTTTTCCAGACTTGTGGAATCTAGCTTATTGTTTCTCTAAGACTCAACAGGTGAAAAAGATGAGCCTACGTAGTAGTAAACCCTCTGTTTCCAGTTTGGTGAAATCCTCTACCTGCACTTGAAAAGAAGCCTGTAAGAGGGGGAATTGTTTTCATTTGAGTCTCTTTGAAAGGCGAGGAATGAGTCTGATTAAGATCAGCAAGAGGAAGCAAGAAGGCAAAAACTTTGCCCTGTGTAGTGTTATGCTTCCTGAAGTTTCCTGTTAATGTTACATAGTTCGGGATTCAGGATGTTGATCAATGTGAAAAATTACTGGACCTGCAGCTCCTGCTGAATATCTAGACTGTAGAAGATGAATACATACGTTGTACTACTGGTGTTACCTAGTCATACTTGTGATTTACATACTTGGGATTTCTTTAGGAGTAATGCTGTGATGATATTATTTTCCTAAGGACTGAGGTTCAGAAAATTGAATCTGAGGTTTGCAGCTGAGTTTTGCGTTACAAAACAACACTAGGCAATGTAATAGAAATAGAATGCAAAGGAATGTTACCTCTTGGAAAATGTTTTCCCACTTTGTCACATTTTATGTGGATGTCAGTAAATTACAGTGAGAGGTTGTACAAAAGGAGATAAAGTAAAAATGCATTGAAACTTGGATTTTTCTGTTTTTTTTATTTTTTTGTTTTGTTTTTTAATAATGTTACCTTTATCATCACTTTAAATTATTGTATACCTTATTTTTTCGAATAGATTTTCTTTTTAGAAGATATTCACAAGTTTGTTAGAAATCAAGGGATTTAAAAAAAAATGGAGTATGATTGGAGTGCTTTGAAAAGCTTACTAAATACAGGTGTGTTTAAAAAGCTGAAGTCCCTTAACGGAAATGACTTCTGCATCCACATAAATCCTAGTTTCACTGAGAAATCAATCCCAGCTGAGCTTACTGTAACTTTGTGGATTTCTGAAGGCAAATGAAAAGCTGTCTTTATTTGTGAGTTGAACAAAGTTTTAATGTGTTGATCTCTACATTCAGACATTTTAAAGCTGTCCATTTAAGGCTATTATTTTAAGGCTGTCCGTTCCTTTGAAGAATGTCTTTTCTGTTAATCAGTTTAGCTGATTTAGTTTAGATTTCAGCCAAAGGGCTGAAATACTAGTTCTTTAAAAAGAATAACGAAAAACAGAAACATGTAAAGACTTCCTCTTTTATGGAGCTCTGAATTCGCAAAACACCTATTGAAACTTCCATCGGGCCATTTTCAGGTTGAATATTAAAATAAAAGGAAAAACACGTCAATAGCTAAAGTTCTGTTAGTTATCATTAAAGTAGCATGAAAAAGATGCTAATATCTGAAACAGAATGACTTGGGATCTACTTACTGTGTTCTAGACAAAACTTTCAGTGAATCATGAAAAATTTCAGCCCAGGTCAACAATTTGTAGTGTATATATAAAAGCTAACAGAATTTTCTTCTTAACCTTTGTTGCTTAAGGTGACAACTGCTACCATGAGGCACTAATCAGAAAAGTTTATTTACTCATTCTGACCTTTTATAGATCTTTCAGTCTTTTAGTGGTCTGATTGATTACATGAATTGCAGTTATCAGTATTTCTCTAAATTACAATTTTATACTCATAGGGTGGAGGAACTGGCTGTGATTTGTGCTAATTATGACATTCCCCATATTGTCAACAATGCATATGGAGTTCAGTCTTCAAAATGTATGCATCTTATCCAGCAGGTAGGAACTGTGTATTTCAAATAATAATTTAAACAAATATGAGAAAATCTCTAATTATAGACAACACTAGCAAATTTTATCGTGTTTCACAGCTTTGAGACTAATACCGTGCATGTCTGATAGTTGAACAATTTTCTGAGAACACAGAGCAGAGGGAAGTAGCACTTAAAAATAATATTTGTTATTTCTATTGCGTGCTTTTTGTGTACTAAAAAGTGTATTTTATAATGGAAAGATATCTTTATTAATCTTTCTTGAAATATTTAATAAACTTTTTGACATAACTATAAAATAATGGGTCATACTTGAATAGAGATTAAGCCTTCAACAATATGAGTTATAGATTTTCAATTTTTTTCAATTTTTAAATTTACCCCCCCAAAATCAATTTTTTTCAAAAAAGGTACAAAATTGTACAGCAACACTCTGTGTTGTCACTTATCAATATTGTTGGCACAGAGAACAGCTGAGAAAACTGGGTTAAATTCAATGTTGTGCTCAAAAACATTCAATTTCTTTTGCTGTTTTTGAAAAGGAGGTTGCTTAATAAGATCAACCACAATACAAAGAATTCTTGCATTTTTGCTCATTGCAAAATCATGCACTGTTTCTTCAACATTTCTCTTTTCTCTCTGTTGCCCATATTTTTTAACAGGATCAAGGGGATCCTGAACTATTATAAATTTAAAATATGCTGGTAATTTTTTCTGATTAAGAAGACATTATGTTATTAAACTTGATCTGTGATTGTCACAGTAATATCATGTTGGCATTTCTAAATGATCTTGAGAGACTGAAGGAATTTGACAAAGGTTGAAATGGTATGTGAAAAGGAAAATGGTATATGCTTTATTTGTAATGTGCTTGCTACATGTTTATTGTATTTGCCTTGTACAACTTTAGTGAAATTCTAACATGAAAGGGGTTGTGGAATTGCTGTATTTTGCTGTATGTAATGTCATATCAGATGATAATCTCAGACTACAAGCTATAAATAGAACTGTTTATGTGTTGATTTCTGTTTTTTTTTGTTCTTTGGTTATAGGAACATATACATTTGAGCTCTGATTTGTTTCATGTTTATTTACAAAAATTTATTTCCTCCGATAGAAAATGTACTGTCTATGAGGCAGTAGTTACTAATAAATAATAATGAATACCCATCTCCCATGCACTAAGATATTAAAACATTGGAATAATAACTGTGTTTTAGTTGGATCTGCTTTTTTCACTCTTTTTGCTGTAGGTATTAGCTCTGTTTCTTAGTTTGAAGATGTAGTACTTTAATATGTATGTACTTGAATATACTTTAATATGTATGTTCATGAATGTACTTTTTCAGGTTCTGTTATGATACATAATTCTTAATTGCACAGTTCGCTTATACTGTATTAGTCAAACTGAAGTTGAACAGCAGAATCTACTTCTTTTTTTTTTTCCTTTAAGAATATCTGATTGGCTAGGTATAAGGCCATTTTGTTTTCCAGGAAGAGGGGAAATCTGCTGTGGGGAAGTTATTTGGATCTTAATTTTGCAAGCAGCGTTATATAGAATCACAGAATATCCTGAGTTGGAGGGGACCCACAAGGATCATTGAGTCCAACTCCCAGCTCTGCACAGGACCACCCAAAAATCAGACCCTGTGTCTGCGAGGGTTGTCCAAACGCTTCTTGAACTCTAGCAGGCTCGGTGCCGTGACCACTGCCCTGGGGAGCCGGTTCCAGTGACCAACCACCCTCTCGGTGAAGAANCGTCTTCCCCTCCAGACCCTTCACCATCTTTGTAGCCCTCCTTTGGACACACTCTGATAGTTTCATGTCCTTCTTGTATTGTGGTGCCCAGAACTGCACACAGTGCTCGAGGTGAGGCCGCACCAGCACAGAGCAGAGCGGGACAATCCCTTCTCTCGACCGTCCAGCGGTGCCGTGCCTGATGCACCCCAGGACATGGTTGGCCCTTTTGTATGCCAGGGCACGCTGCTGACTCGTGTTCAACTTGCCATTGACCAGAACCGCCAGATCCTTTTACATGGGAAAAGTGTCACAGTCCACTTGTTTTGATGCGGATTATGTGTTTGTGTGTGTGTGTATATATATATATATGCATATATATAATATATATATGTGTATCTATAAAGAAAAATCTTTTTCTTTTCTAATGAAGCATTAACCTGTGGACATTTACTGTCAGAATCTGTGAAACCTTTTGGTTTGTACAGTTTTAACTGTATAACTTCCATTAAATTCCAAGGATTTTTTTTGGTAGTTATTGAAAATAAGCTACACTTAGACTTGCAGGAACTAAAACCAGTATTTTAAATCACAGCAAAATAGGAATTTTTAAGGCACTATGTAAGCAGACAATAAATAATGGTAAGCAACACTAAGAAAACACTGTGATCTTTAATTTTTCATCACAAATACAATATTTGAGAGAGTTTTAGGAATTAGATTTGTTTTGGTTACATTGCTGAATTATGTGTAATTATGATACTATCACATGTTTTTTTCCTAACATATGCTGTGGATTTTTTTATTTCTTTTGATAAAGGGTGCTCGAGTAGGCAGAATAGATGCTTTTGTTCAGAGCTTGGACAAAAATTTTATGGTTCCAGTAGGTGGTGCTATCATTGCTGGCTTCAATGAGTCCTTTATTCAGGAGATCAGCAAAATGTATCCAGGTAAGTAGTTCATGGACTGATTTCATCTATACAAAATAACTGTAGAAAACTTGATTATCAGCTATCTTTCTTTTTTTTTTTCAAATTCAGTCTGGTTTGTGTTTTTTTTGTTTGTTTGTTTTTTGTTTTTTGTTTTTTTTTTCCTCAGGAAGAGCTTCTGCATCTCCTTCTTTAGATGTCCTCATTACACTTCTGTCTCTAGGTGCCAGTGGCTACAAACAGTTGCTGAAAGAGAGAAAGGTAAGCGTTTTGGGAAGCAGCATTTACTTGAAGTCAGCTGTTAAAGTCTTGTTGCAAAACTGCTTTGTCTAGTAAATCCTGTTTATATCTAGAAAGCCATTGAATTTCTTTGGAGCTCACAACTCTTAATCTGGAAAGGCAGGATGATATAATTACTTCTTGGCCAAATGATGGTCATGAATAGCTTGGTTTCCTTGTATTCCAAATCAGAGAGTTAAACTGAGGTCCTGTACTATCTCATACAGTATTCGTATTTGTTGTTATAGAGTATGACTAATACAGTAGAATTTTGACCAGTAGAATCTGAGAAGTACTGTGCTGTGTTATCATGATCACAGTGCTTCCAGGACCAAAGCATGAGACTGGACACACAGAGCTAACCCAGGGGTCTCTGCTCATCTTCATTTGGCCATATTTTGCTTTTGTGCTAGGCTAGTGTTTAATTAAATGCTTGTGTACAGCATTCTCTGGAGAATCACAGTTTCTGCCAAGTTATAAATACTGTGCATGGCCACAAAAGGATTAAAAGACTGTCATTTAAGGCATTCATTTAGATACGGAGCTAGGTTTCTTCTGTACCTCTCCCAGACTGTATGTTTTATGTTGGATATAACTGCATTACACAAGTATTTAAGTGGTCTAAAGTTGGAAGCTGTATGTATTGGGTTGTCCTTAATTCTGGACATATTAAAGGCCTGATGCTGCTATTTGTATGCATTAACATAGAGAATTCTTTTTGTAGAGGGTTTTAGATAAGGAAATGCTGTGGATTACGTACTGTAAGTTAATAGTTTTAAATTATGCATGATATGTTACTTTATTTTATTTAGGAAATATGTTCCAATTATTTCCTGCTGACAACTTGCTAATGCCTGTGATATCTGAGCAGCGCAATAGTGCTGGATGCTGTGACTTATTTCTAGCTGCTTATACAGGCATGCAGATTTTCTGTACTGGAACTGAGATCCCTCAGGAATAGCTAGAATATAGAAAAAACAGCTTAGTTGACTTACAAAGGCTATGGAGTGATCTGTGCAGCCCAAGTGAAAAAAACATGGCTTGTGAAACACTGAAAGCAGTCACACTTGTGCCACTGTTAGAATACGGTTTCTAACATTGTTTATTCTGAACCATTGTACGGCAGTATATGGTTTGTATCTTCATTAAAAGCACATTTTATATTTTCCTACTTTTACTCTCACCTCCAAAAGAGTTACAAGTGAATTTATTGTCTTCTGCAAAACTGATTTTGATGTTTAGATTTACAGTGTCAGCAGATCCATAATGGGCAGTATAAATACTGTCCAAGTCATAAATAATAATTCTTTCATAAGTAAATTGTCTTAATGAATAGCTGTATATTTTAAATTATACCATTTTCTTGGAAGTAGGATTCTAAAGTGAACGAAGCATTACATTTTTACAACTTCAGGTCTTTTTTATTTCAAGTGTGAGTGTACTCTATAAACATAGCCTTATATATGGCATAAATATGTTTCTTTTACTGGATTTCCAGTGGAAATAGAAACCTTTTTGCTTAAATGTGTTTGTTCCTGAATTGTAAAAATGTAATAGTGATAGTTTATTGCCTGTACTCCGTGAAGGCAGAGGCAGAGCTATTAAGCTCTCAGCAGGAACTATTTATAGCTTGACATTGAGTACTCCTTTCTATATTGGTGCAGTTACACCTACTCACACAAAGTCAGCTATAAAAAACTTCCAATATTTCTTTTTCTTTTTATATTTGTTCATGAGTGTTATTTCAAGTTATTTGAGCTCAAGCTAGAAAGACCAGAATATTACTGAGAAGAAATTAATCTCATACAGCCAAGGGAAAGAAATCGTCATGGAATCATAGAATATCCTGAGTTGGAAGGGACCCACAAGGAT
>VXAL01001019.1:172940-200727 GCA_013399475.1 Chauna torquata | reverse complement strand
TGTTAAACTATTTTACAACAAACTGCTTAACTTCTGAAACTGTAAAATATCAAAAGGACTTCCAATGGAAAGATGCAAAATATTATAGTTCATAAAAATAAGAAGTTTTGAATTTGTGTTGAGGTAGCTTCAGTCAAACTGATAATAATGCATATTTGGATTTTTTTTTCCCATTTTCCCTGGTTCTGCCAAATTTGTGTGTATGTGAAGGCTGATCTAGTAACCTAGGTACTTAATTTAATACATTTGTACAGTGGGTAACTGGTTATAACAACTTGGAGTCTTTTCATTAATAAATACTATGAGAGATGCAATAGAGAATTCCCTAGGTATGACATAGACAAGTGAATTGCTTGGGAATTTCTTCCTTTTCCAGTATAGGTTTTTCTCAGTACTAGTTTCATCGATAATATCTCCGTAGTAGACACAATTAATGTATAGTTCTGTAATACTTTGCTTCAGTTGTAGAAATAAATAGCCAGCAGAGGGAGCACATATTAATTCATGAATTGGATTCCAAAAAGTACTGATATAATGGCTAAACATATTAATGATGCTTACTGTGGAAAGCAAATAACAAATGAGTAATGTGTTTATATTCAATGAGGGACTAGAAGGAAGGGAAAAGTGTTTGAGTATTTGAGTAAATGTTTTTCAACTTCTGTGAGTGAACTGTAAATAAGCTCTGATAAATAGAAACCACAAAATCACTTGATTTCAAAATACCTCTAAAAATATGAACAATTCTTCACAAATTTCAAGTTCTGATAATTAACCATAGATGCCACCCATAATTTTTTGTTGTTGTCCCAAGTATTGCAGAAGCTTTGTGGTCTTGTTGATAGTGAATCTGTAGCCTAATTTATTTAGATAGTAACATAATAGTTTTTCTTTGTGGCAGAAGTAATTCCATGGTATTAGGAAGCACAGGTCAGGAATGGTGTTCATTTCATCACTCATGAAGTGAGTCTGGGTTCACTGCAGTGACTTAAGAAAAGCATCTGTAATATTCTTGTAACTTAGCTGCTACAAAACTCACTTGGTTTCATAAGACCTGTGGGAGGTTCTGTTCAAGAGCATAATTTCAATTACAAGCTATAATTTGTACCTGTCAGAGTGTGCAGGTCAGAACAGGATCCTGGTCTGCAAACAGAAGAGACAACTCTATTTAAAGAATGAAAAATCACTTGTCAGGTCCAGAAATTGATGAGGATGCTGAAACAGGCAGTCACATTGAAGTAGATGAGCAGCACAGTCTTTTTGTCCAGAAAGTGGAAAAATCTGATGTTTAGTATCTTTTAAAAAGACTACCCAATATCTGTATCTTTTTGATAGTATTTATGAGAAACTAAGCATTAAAAAGGACAGAAAAGAAGCCAAAGGATACAGTAAGAGGAGTGGTGTTAATTCTTACTGTGTCGTGTTTTGAGTTGATATGTGAGGAGGAATATAATAAACTGAGGAAGACCATGAGCAGTTATCATAGATTATTATAGAAATAAAACAGGGATGAAGGAAGAGAAGCAGGCTTTAATGTGCAATGTGACTTGTATCATAGCCAAAACTTTTATGAATCTCCATTTTACGACACTTTCACAATAAGGGTGGAATCTAATTAGGTTGATATCAGGAATTCAGATATCTCCATTTTTTTTAGTAGGCTTGAACAGGAGGGGTTGGTGCCAGAAGAGGACAGGGAAGAGGGCTGGCTACACAACAGAGCTGAGTATTCAGGAGAATATATGTTGCATGAAACAAAATACATTCAAATGTGTGCTCATAGCCTTCTCCTTAAGTGACTGTATTGCCTTTCTCATACATAAAGAAAAGTGTATGAACCTGTGGTAGTTGTGATTGTATAAGAAGAGGTAAGAAAATGTGCTAGTTTTAGTCTGGAACATGTTAATAGGAAATAACGTAAGGAGCAATTTCCCATACCATGGCCATCTGTGATGGTAACAGTTCCTTCTGTGGCTCATGGGGCCAGGGTGAGGGAAAGCTCTTGCAGAAGTGGGGAAAGGTCAGCTCCTTCAACAGGATACTAACATGGAGGAGGACCCGCTGTATAGTGGTAATCTCTTCAAGATTTTACTTCCCAAGTTTTCAGTTCCGCAGAGAGAATGGCTGACATCCCAAGCATATATATTAGACCGGATAGAGAGCTTTCCACCATCTTGAGGGGAAGAACAGGGTTATGGAAACAGAGCTGTTTCTTTATAGAGGGATTTCAGAGAATTGTCTGGCTGACTTCTTTGGTACACATAAAAAGGATGTACGGAGACTTAACAGTTTTGTGAAATAGATACTATTTTCTCTGTTTGCTAGCTAATAACAAAAATATTGCATCTTTTTTTTTTTTTTTCCCCAGGAGATGTTTTCCTATCTTTCAAGTGAGCTGAAGAAGTTGGCAGATATTCACAATGAGAGATTGTTGGACACACCACATAATCCCATATCCTTAGGTAATTGTTTTTTATCTTTAAAAAGAAATTCTAATATACTGTGCATTCATAATGCACTTTCATATACATTTCCTATACATCAGTCATTGTTCACTACGCTCCATTAAATTGTTCTTAAGCCAGGATGAAGCCATTGAACCCAATAGGGTAACTACTATAAAAGCACAGTAGTGGAGTAGTGACTCAGGTTCTTTATTTTTTACAAAATTGCTCCTGTCCAACATACTCATTTATTGGGATCAAGGCAGGCAGAAGATGTTACCATGTAGTAATACTTTATAAATAAATAGATTTTTAAATAAATTAGGGTTTAATTACTTCTCACTTCATCTTATAGTGCTGTAAAAGAGATTATGGAATTCCTGCTCGGGATATTTGTTCTAACCAAATATTCTGCTGAACACCAAAGTAATGTTGCCCCTCTGTGCAGAATCCCTGCCTTACATACAATCTGACCCTACAGGTAATCCATGACAGCTTGTGGGAAAACTGAAAACGATAAAAAATAATGTATTTATTTTTCCTTTGTATCTGAACACAAATACTTGGCCAGATTTTTATTGTTGGAAGACACCTTATCCCCTGTGGTTCTTTTTTTGCAAAAAGAGAAGCTTTGTAGTAGTTTTAATCTGACCTTTTGTTGCTTCAGCCATGTCACTGAAGAATCTAGATGAAAATAATGATGCAGCTGTTACCCAGCTTGGATCAATGCTTTTCACAAGACAAGTTTCTGGAGCAAGGTGAGAATGCTATGAATTTGAAAATTTGGGGTGGTTGTATTAGGATTTCATAAAATACATAGTATAATATTTGTTTTGTACCAATTGTCTCATGATTACAGATTTCAGTGTGGCAATTACAGTTCTGAGAGTAATATACCTTTCTTCTCAGTGTTATCGACTCATGTGTGTACCTGCCTGAGTTAGCAATGAGGCCCTCTTTGCTAGCTTTGGTAGACTAAATAGATAATCTATCCCCATTTAATTTAGTGTCATTATTCCCTAGAACCCCTTGGTTTCATTTAGTTTCCAGCTGTTGTCTCATCTTACAGTTAAGTTGTAAGCTGCTTAGGGAAGATCTTTGTTTATTGCAGCACAAATACGGTTGTGCTGGACGTCAGGGGAATAAGCTTTTAATACCCTGCATAGCTTTTTGTCATACGGAAGAAAATCCTGATTTCTGGAATGAACTGTGTTTAAAAAAAAATAAAATTCTACAACTTGAGCTGCTCTGAGCTGAATTTATTCTTAGTGACACTGGTACGTGGAAACGTAAGCCAAATCATTTTCAATGGTTTTGGTTTAAACATTTTAGACGAACAGAATGATTTAAAATTTGTTTTGGCTGAATTCCTTAATCTGTATATTACTGCTGCCATGCTAGCTTCTGCCATAGACTCAATGTGGTTTTCTGTAGCAGAGCTGATTGTTTCCAAATCAGAAGGTACGCTTCATTAGCTTGGATTATTCCATTTTCTGCACAGATGAATGATAGTAAATCTATATGTACTGTAGTTAGGTGCTCTTTTTAATTTGCCTGTCCTAACCTTGGCTTGTCCTGAAATTTCAGCCATCTTTGGCTGAAATGATTCAAGAAGTTCCATATATGAAAAGTGAAAGCTCTCCATCTCAGTGTCTGATACAAAGGTTTCAGGTTTTTCCTTTTCTTTATATAAGCAAGTGATTCTTTTGCAGTGTATATATACTGTTTGACCTGGCATTTCGACGGATTTTAAATGTTAGGCTTGTGCTGCATGGCAGTGGTAGTAATAGCAACTCCCTGCTTTGCTAGCACGCAGGCTTTTGCATAACCTGTCGTTTGAGTACTTCACTGCAGTAAGGATCTGCTAATCCTAGTGGTGTTTGTCTGAATGCAGTTTCTTATATGGACTGTAGGGAATGTATCTACGGGGGTAATAAATTCTTATCAATTGATTGGTGTTAACTGCTTGTGTAGACTTTAACTATAGCCATAAGATGAGTTGTTCCTTTAACAAAGAAGGGTGTGGATTAAGGTCTTGATTTATCAGGGAATGGTTGTGTACTGAAAGTGCTGAGAAATAGGGTGTAATAGGTACTGGTTCTTCATATAAGGAAGAGGTAAAAGCAGTGGTGAAAAGTATCCACTGTGAGAAGAGAGTGAATATGAGGTTACCATCATAGGATGAGGGAATGAGGAGATGTAGTACCGAGCGGTGCATGGGAGGAAGTTGGGATCCTGATTTGAGGAGGTAGATTGAAATAGGAGGGCAGAAGGTGGAAGAGATTAGGGACCTGGTTTGAGAAAATAGGAAATGCCATGAAAGGATGATAGGCAGTGGTGCACACCTGTAGTCCCAGCTGCTTGGAAGGCTGAGCCCTCTGAATCACTTGAACCCATACGTTTTGGGCTGCAGTATGCAATGCCAAGCAGATGACTGCACTAAGTCCGGTGTCAATATGGTGACCCAAGGTGCTCAGGGTCACTAGGCTGTCTAAGGAGGGGTGAACCGAACCACGTCAGGGAGACAACAGGTCAGATAGTTAGGCCTTGTTATGGAATAGAAAAGTTGGCTGCAGCTGTCTTTCTGCCCATGCTGGGGAGCTCATGAATACCAGTAGTGAAGACCTTAGTATTTTAACTGCAGAGGGGAATGGACATACACCTATGCCCACAGACTTGACCTAATTTAGGATCTGCTACTACTGTCACTCATAATCATGCTTGAGCACTAACTTGGAGAATGCCTGTTCTAAGCCTGCATACAGGAATCTGTTTAGAGTTAGCAGATATTACACTGTATAGGAACTTGTATAAATATGTTCATCATAGGGTATCACATAAAAATATTCAAGGCATCTTTAACTGAATCACAATTTTGTTTGTTTCAGGGTTGTTCCTTGTGGGTCTGTACAGACAGTGAATAACTACACTTTTAAAGGCTTTATGTCACATGCAAATGACTATCCCTGTGCTTACCTCAATGCCGCATCAGCAATTGGAATTAAAAAACAAGATGTAGACGTATTCCTAAAAAGGCTGGACAAGTGTTTGAAGACTTCTAGAAAAGAAGGAAAGAAAGAAAAAAGTGTGAATGAAATATGTAATTCTAATACAGGCACAGAACAACTTGAAGACTAGAAGATACAGACATAGTAACACAAGAATATACACTTTTGTTTGAAATATGTCAGGTTTGTATTGGGTTAGCATTGTGACTCTGCAGTGCAGAAAATTTATTCCTGATCTGAAAAAAAACCCAACAACAACAAAACTTGGGTGAAATTCAGGTTTAAAGGAAATAGGTGATATTCTCCTATTCTCCTGTCCTAGAAAGTCAGACACAAACTTTTTGCACCACTTATATATACTTTATATCTGCCAAAGTAAAGCTGTACATTCATAAAAACCTTGACCTGCCCTGTCAGCCTATGGGTGACTGCTGGGACTGGTGTTCAGCAGATCACAGAATGCTTATGCACATGTTCTTGATTAACAAGATTTTCTGTAGCAGTGATTGAATTCCTTTCTAGGTCTAGGTATACAACCAAAAATAAATGTTTTACTGCTCTCAGCATGTCTTGCTTTTCCTCAGCTTACTTGCCACTTTTCAAAGATTTATATAAAAGTGTTGGGATAGCCCTTACTAAATATAATGTTGAAACTTGGTGAAGAAATTACAGTTGGAATAATAGTCTTTTTGGGTGTTCTCACATCTCATGAACTGCCTAGAACAAAGCAGCCCTCTGTGGCAAAGAAAAGCCTAGAATACCTCATGTCCTGTCAGTACTCAGCTCTTTGAAACATTTGCATAGTTCAGCAACCCAAAGGAATTTTGAGGGAGAACAGTGCTGAAGTCATGGGTCTGTGGAGTGGAGAGGGGGAGTCGTCCGTTTTATACATTTCATCTCTTCTTTGATAGTTGCTCTTGAATAGGGGGGCAGTCATGTCAGAGATCCACTGAAAAGGAGGAATTATTTGTGGGATAAATGCAGCAGTCTCAAGAGACTGTGAGACCTGAGGGTATTTTGGCATTTTTAGTCCATTGTTTTTAAATTTATAGACATCCACTTCTGAACTGTCTCCTGCTATTGGCACTCTTGCTTCTGTGGCTGTGTGCAGTTACTGATTTGAATTCATTAAGGAAACAATAGATTCAGTGTCTGTTCCTGAAACAAAGGTTCCATATCGCTGGAGTGACAGTGCTGCAGGTTGCAAAATTTTTAGTTCATTATTCTTAAATGCGATTATTACATTGTATGTAGGTTTTTATGTCATTTACTGTTCAAAGTGAGCTTAACGTTCAAAGACATTTTTCTTTGTAACCTAGTAATACTTGGGACACCACAATTAATGAGTTCTAAATGTCAGGAAATATTCTAGTTACTGTGGTTGGTGGGATCTGAGACGTATCCTTCAGAGCCCTCTGGAAACTGCCTTATCAAAATAGTGCTTTTGAAAGGAATGTCCCCCCAGTGTGCTCAAATGAATTTATAAAAGAGGTGATGTTAGTATGTGGAAGTTAATAGTATGCTAATCATCCTGAAGGTGCTCTCACATAATGAAGTTCATTGTATCTTTAGCTTAAATTGAACTGCTGCTCCTACATTGTTATTGCTACAGTTACACTTCAGATTGATTAAAGCTTGTGGAAGGCATGGCTCCCTGGACTACAGTCACGATTGTTATTTGCTGTAGAGGCACATCTAAGGAGAAATGTAATATAACTTGACCACTGAGTCCTTGTGGCCGTAAGTAGGTGTAAATTTCTTTTTTCTTTTTGTTTTGTTTTGAGATGATGTTATACCTCAGTTTTTCCAGTCAGTAAAGCTCTCACACAGGCTTGGGAGACAAAACTCTGCGGCTCACTCTGCACTCTGTATTCAGCATGTTGGAGCAGCCAGGGAAAACCACAGGGCCTTAGTGATACGTTACTTTCTGGATTTGGATATTGTTGTTTCATGCCTGAATGAACGTAAGTTATTGATTTAGATTACTAGTCACAAAATGTGAATATTGGAACTATTGTTATGAGAGTTTAGAGGGGTGCATAGTAGCAGCTACAATAAGGATTTGATGAGTAATATCCTGAAACTGAAAAAAGAAAACAGCAGTTGCCTTTTCCGAGAGGAAAAGACCTCTACTCTACCTTTTATGTTCTTGTAATAAATTGTCTGCTGCAAGTAATTCAGTCACTTCTACTCTAGGTTGAACTGCTTTTTCAGGTGGTGTTTTTCCTGTCTTCAAAATGTTTCCCATTTGAAATCAAAGATAAAAATTTTAACAAATCTGTCTGAACAAGTACCCAGGGAAAGAATAAACTGTTTCATTCTGATTTTGTGCTTTTAAACCTTTTATTTTTTAATTGAAAAACATTTTAAGATGACACATTTAGTTTCAAATATATTTTGTTTAAATTTGTTTGTCATTAACGCTCTTCACATATCTTGATGATGCCACCTGAAGTCAGGCAGTTTAATACATTTTGAGAAATGTGCCCATCATAAGGTCTAAACTTTTCAACTAAATATTTGTGTTATGTTACTTTGGTAAGTGGTTGTACCAGTTCACAGTTTTGTTTGCTTGCTTTGTCCCCTTAAATGTGTTAAGTTGTAATTGATACTGTTTGTTGAAACAGAAGCATTATATAATGTCATTACAATTATATTGAAATTTTAAGGATTTCAAGTGGCAATATACCTTAAAATAAATGGAGAAGAAATGGTTATTTACAGCATACTTGAAACAGGAGATTCAATAGATAAACATAATGTTTTTTGAGGAGAATATAAACCACTTATTCTCTGTTCACCAATATCTGTAATAAAGTAATAAAATAATATTGGAACATACAGCTATTAGCAGAGTTTTCATTTTCTTTGTATAATAGATATGGGGAGATTTCATACCTATCGCAGGTCTCACCTACTAAAAGTAGTACTGCTCAAAGATGATAATGGCATGGGCATAGCTTTGTCAAAATATGCAGACAAAACAAATATATTAGCAATATTTGCCTTCTGTGAAGATCTTTCTAAGATTGTACAATGAAGTAAGAAGCTCCTTAACTCAAAAAATTAATTTTGCAACCCTTTTCCTGGCCTCTATATAGGCACATGACACTAAAGGCTTCCACATACCTCAAAAATCTGCTAGAGCCAACCTGTAATCTCCAGCATCCATATTACTAGTGAGACATTTAGGAAAGCAGCATGGGCTTCAGGTAACACTTGGGGTTCAAATAGCAAGAATCCTTAGTAGAAACACCATGAACAGATGACCACTTAGTAAGGCTACCTCACAGCTGCTATTTAGGTAGCTACCCGTCCCTGTCTTGTTGTAGGTCACAGCACACTGTGGTTACCAGCAGTGAAACAGGAATGGGCAAGCACTTGAAATATTCCAGAAGAATTTAGGATTCAGAAATTTAGGAGGTTACTATTCTTGCTACCTAGTTTGTTGCTCTGCCAAAAGTTACTGCCCTGTAGCAGGGCTAGCAAAGCAAACTGTCTGCTTGGCAACTGCTGCAATTCATACGGTATATTAACAAATACCGAAACTGAGGTGTGTTGAAGTGAGCATTGCAGGTATGAAAAACTGTGCCTGTTTCCTGTTCTGCTTCTGCAGAAAACATAGCCTACAGATACCTGCTTCTGAAGATCGTAACCTTTGGCAACAGGGCAGGATGTGTGGGTAGGCAGGAACCCTTCAGATTGCTGCAGTTTGAATCACTAAAGTGAACTTATGCCCCCTAAGATGCCTGTAATTGTTCTGTGAGATGCTTTTCTTTCCCTCTGATATTACATCTTATGCTATCTGAATCTATATAGGTGAAAGAAATGAAGGAGCAGATGGACTTGCCTTATAAAAATAGCACTGGGATAATATAGTGCAAGCAAACTGACACTGAATGACCAATCTCACAGACCCACTCTTAGTTTACTTTTGTAGTATCTGAGATAATGAACTAAACTAAAGACTATTTGAGCAATAATATTGCCTATTCACGCTTTGTTCATAATGATTGCCTAAGATACAAAGCAAATAAAAGCTACCAGATGCAGCAAATTCTCTTGAGTCTAAGAAAGCAAAATTTTAATGTTGCAAATGTAAATGCTGGCATTGCAGCTTAATATACATATAAACCAAGCAATCTATATTGTGCGATCATCAATTTTTAAGAAAGGCTGGAGTCCAGGGACTACCAAATGTTCTCATCTGCAGTGTATCAGCAGTTCTCAGTCTTCAGTTGCTGTATAGATAATAATTCTAATTGAAGTATCATTACATGAATCCATATGTGAATGATAGATGGGCTGTAGTGTTTTGTTCATGATGCTTTAAAAATTGAGTTGCTGTTTTCACTTTTTGTAAGGGGTGATTAGATTGCCTCTTCTTCTAAAATGCAGCATTTTAATCAACCTGGCTTGGTAGGATTTGGAATCTGAAGGAAAAACTATGTAGCTGACAGGTTTTTTTAATCAACAGCTATTTAAAGGCTTGAAATGGTTACAAAGTGACTCTCTTCAGAGAGAACCTTTGTTCAAATCCTTTTAAGTTTGAAACCAGTGCTCAAAAACTTGTGCTATATATGCTCTGTAGTAATTGTTTTTCACGTATTACACTTTTTTCCCTCAAAGATAACAACATACATTTTAGTGGAGTCTAATAATGCTGTTTAAAAAATATAGTTAAAAAGGCATTTGCTCTGTCATAGTTGCTCATCAAGCATCTGTCATATCAAAGTATATCAAAGTACTAGTAGTATATTTATCTTGACGGATCAGCTGCAGTGTTCTGGACCAGATTCACTGTAACTGGACGAAGCTTTGAACACTCCTTTTGGGATCCTAAAGTCAAGTTCACAATCAAATTAAGATTGGTTTGATAATTTTATCTGCTGCTGAACAGGCGTCTTTTCATCATACCACAATTCAACCAAGTTCTTTAGCATGCCATCAAAGCTGATCCAGTTCAGAAGCTGAGTTGCTTTCTTAGCATGGATGGTGAAACTTAATTTGCCTTTAGATCCTGGGTTCAAATCCAGCCTAAGGCAGCTATAGCAAAATTATAACTGCTTTTTTTTTGTTTTTTGTTTTTGTTTTTTTTTTAACCTAATGTGAATAGAATGAATACAGTGGTTTCAGCTGGCTGCTACCTCTGCAGTAGGCTGTTTCTCAAGGAGCTTCAAACATTAGGCTCCCATCTTACACTTAACTGCTGGTCTCCTGCTGGTTGAGGTGGGAAGTTGGTCTCGCACAAATAATATTACAACAACAGAGGTCTGTGCATTATTAATCTGTCTCTAGGCATACCAAGTAGGAACACACCAAATTATTGGGAATTCAAGACAAGCATGTAGTGTTTCTACTGATCCGTTCTCTCCAAAAGCTGCTTCTTGGGCACATTTCTTGTGATTGAAACACAGAGGAGCACATGGCTAAAATACAAGGAAAAGGAGCAAGGTCTCCAACATTTTGGCAGGTTTCTAGATTGGTTATATGTGTTTAGCTTTTGCTATGCATGAAGTTCTTGCTATCTAAACTCTTCAAAAATGTTTGCAGCTATCTCATCCCTTACCTAAACACTTCTGCTCTGGGGTCTGCACGCAGTGAAGTGACGCCTCCGTAGGAGCTGAGGGTGTGCTGCTCTGGTACCACGGCTGGCAGATCATACTCAAGTGCAGTGGCAAGGTTTGGCTGCAGGAGGAGAACGTGGTGCCCAAGCAGAGGAAGGCATCCCCACTTATCTTGATATTGGACTGCCAAGCACAAATTGCAAATGGCTTAGTGGGTGGGAGGCCTGGG
Source organism: Chauna torquata (assembly GCA_013399475.1). Taxonomy (NCBI): domain Eukaryota; kingdom Metazoa; phylum Chordata; class Aves; order Anseriformes; family Anhimidae; genus Chauna; species Chauna torquata. Next base: position 189,479 of record VXAL01001019.1, on the reverse strand, counting down.
ACACACCTAAAGATGCATTTTTAAATAGAGGATGAAAAAAGTGTATAGGAAGTTTATAAAAATAGAAATAGCCTGAAATGCTTGCTGTGCAGCTGAAGGGGTGAGTCTTCAGCAGGATCTGAGGATGCATGGTAAAGTCGACCTGCTGCAGAGTGCTAAACATAACCGTGTGCAGTACCAGAGAATAGTGGCAAAACACAGCTCTCATTTTACCCCCCACCTCCTAATATTATTCATTTCTATTACTCATTTATCTTCCTTTAAAACTTTTCTCCCCTCTCCCTATTTTTGTGGGTTTTTTTTTTTAGCAGACTTTGCTGTACTACTGCATAAGAAAAAGGAAGGGGGGAAGGCTGCCCACCAGTATATTGCCATCCCCATTGGTGCGGAACTACATAGGCATGAAATGGACTGGAGCACAGGAAAGCACCAGGTGCGAGTGCACATGCCGCTAGCTTTTTTTTGTTAAGAGGGTTTATAATCAGTAAATGGATTTGAATACAAAAATGTTTGTTAATAATGATATAACTGATGCTATTAAAACTCAAGCTCATGTTCCATGCAGATGGCACAAACTGTCACGCTCTGTTTTTCTGTTTATTTTTAAAAAATTCAGCTGAATGATAAATCTATGAGCTGTATGAGGGCAGCACCTCAGGCTGCAGAAAAAGATGTGCAGCATGTCCATCATCTAGCAGTAAATGGTCTGGTTGGGCCCCGCGCTCTTCCTCCCATCTTTCTGAAGGAGTCCTTAAGAATTTCAGCCTCATTTGCTCCCAGGCCTGTTGAAGAGTCGTATTCCTCAGTGACTCATGGTGTCAGAAGGAGTCAGTTGTGGTACTGACGATCTTTATAGGCTACGTACGCTTTTCAGAGTGCCTTGTGGTGACCTCATGCAGTGACTTCTGGATCAGTGTGCTGCTCCTTGCAGGTAAATAGTTTTTGTTTTCTTTTCACACTGAGATTGGCAGGACAAGTGCTGCTTTATTGCTTGAACACCCTTATCAGTATTAGAAGCTAGGTACTGTGGCGAGTGAAACACTACTGCCTCCTCAGCAAGACCATAAGGTCCACGTGGATTTGCTAACGGAGAGGAGTGGGGCTGGGGGTGTTTCAGCTCCCATTTTAGCAGTGTTGGTGTGCTTTGTGCTCCGAAAAATGAAATGTCATTGCAGCTGCCAAGCGGGGTGGGGGCTGTGGTGGCCCTTCGAAGGGTGCAAGTCAGGCAGTTGCTGGCCTTAAGTTATTTGGTCTTGATGCAGAAGAGAGTTCTGTTTTCTCTTTTCTAGATGTGACAGCTCTGCAGTGCTCTCAGGAAGAAGAGAGAATAAAAAAACATTTTTGTCGTGGAGGCAAGTAGCTGTGACTCGGCATGCTCCTGGGGCACCACTTAGCTGAGTTAAAAGATGCTATTTTCATTTACTCCCTAAAACTACGTTTCTGAGGCTCCCTTCACTCCATTCTTGCATGAGCCCCTCCTGCTGCATTTACAGGCCCTAGTTTTCCCCTACCTTGCATTTCTGCAGATTTTTACATCCATGCAAATGTTGCTAAGACTCAACCTTTTTGACGTGATACCATTTAGCATATACGCTGCATTTACTTGGCACCAGTATAGCAGGCCGTAGCAGGGGCAAGGCAGCGGGGATCAAGCCAGTTGTTTGCCTCTTCTTCCAAAGCACTGGTAGGTCAGACCTCCTTCTCCTTGTCCACCATACTCTGCCATTAGCAGCTGTTAGTGAGTGTTAGCGCATCATATTTTTTCCCCTTGAGGCCGAGCACATTATCTCTACAGCACTCCAGCACCTTGCTGGGAATGTGCCACAGTTCTGTTTCGGAGTGTTTTGTTAATGCCAGTGACCTTGATGGTGTGACCACAACACCTGCTTTACCTGATAAGATCATTAATTTTTCTCTGCAGCCTTTGTCTTGCGTGTAAGCAAATCTTCATTTGTACCTGGAAAACATTGCCCAAACATCAGCTTAAGGGAGCACTGACCTGTATCTCCCCGTATTTTTTAAGGCATTAAATAGCCAATTAGAAGAAATGACTTCAATAAAAGGGAGGTGAACACAAGCTCCTCGCTAGCTGAAATGGAGCACGACAGTATGGGAGTCAATCGTGCAGCCCTTCAGCTGTCACTCTGCTGCAGCAGCAGCTGCCTGTCAGTCAGGATGACAGCGGAGAGCTGATCTATACTCTTCCCTGAGCTGCAGAGATAAGCTGCACATGCACAATAAATGCACTCCCAAAATAAACACATCGGGAAGAGCAGGGTATTTTTTAATGATAAACATTCTCGTCCTGCTAACAGTTCCTCCTTAGTTTACTGGGTTGCTGGCACCCCCATCTTTTTTCTTGCAGCAGCCGTGCGTTCTCCTGCCTTCTACCTTACGATTTTGTCTTTCTGCGTGCTGCTGCTTCGTGTTTCTGCGGCTGCACCGACGGCTGCTGCTCCCCACCTCCTGTCCGGGTGGGACACGTCCGTGGGGTTGACGCAGGCGGTGCTGCCGCCCGGCCTGCTGCCGCCAGCCCCCGGGAGCGGCAGTGCCACAGCTGCAGCGCTCGTCCATAAAGCGTTGGTCAGAATCGCTCGGAAGAGGTTGAAATGGCTCTGAAACTCGGCATGGAGTGCACAGCTCTCTGAAGGGGCTAGCACTAATTCAAGCCTTACCCCTTTGTGCAGACAGGACTCCAGGGTTGTTATATTTGCTTTTCCTCCCTTATTGAGCAGACATGAATTTATTAAATGATAAGGTGGCTTCAGCTTCTTCCTCCAGTTCTGTTCCACCACAGCAGTGCTGATGTTATTTGCATGCCTGGGGCAGTCCTTAAGCTCTTCTCTCTCTCCCTCGCCCTTACACTGGATACAGAGAAATGAATTTCCTTGGCAGAAGTCCCCTGCAATGGGACTTGCTGCATGGCCCCTGGTCATATGTCCTGCGAGACAGGGATGTGCAGGCTTCTTTGCTCTCCAGCCACGCCGGAGTTGAGCTTGCTGCTGTTCTTCTGCCTTAGTCTACAGTAGCAGGCATTTGTATTTAGGAGTCTGCGAGTCTTCAGTGACCTCATTTCCTCAGTAAAAAATAGAGCGGTGTAAGCATTGTGTCGTGAAAGCGCAGAGGATGGCGGTGTCTCAGGAGATTGATCCTATCACCAGTCCAGCTAAGAGCACGTATGTCGAAAGGGACTTGCTTCGAGGTCATCCAAAAAAAGCAGTAGAAACTAGCAGCTGGCATAAGAAGGGGAAAAGCTGATCTCAGAGAGCTTTACGCACACACAAACACACACACACACACCCCTAAATCATTTAATTTAAAAATTCAATTTCATGATTTTATTTGATGATCTTGGTTGTAAAACACTTGCAAGTATATTTTAGTTTTGTTTGAGGTCTACAAAGCCTGTAATGGAAAGTGTGGTTTCCTCCATCATTCTGTGAGATCGAGCTACATAAGTATCCTCCTTATTTTATAGACAAGAAAGCAAAGACAGGAGCACCAAGGAGTGCCAATGGGCTCTCGTGCGGCTGAGCTGCTCCATGCTAGCCCTTCGGCTCTGTCTCGGGCAGCCCCCAGCTGCAGATCAAAGCCTGATGGACTGGGCACAGGACAGGTAGCCCCGCACTCACGCTGTCCCAGTGCCAGCAATTCTCTCTTTAAGGCGCAGATCGCTTCAACTCTTCCTTTTTTAGCTGTTTGCTATTTAAACAAGGATAAATACACTTTTGCCTGAATAAGGTTTGCAATAGGATTCACAAAACCAAATGCCACATTAAAGAAGATAGGAGGACAAAATCAGCAGCTCCCTTTTTTGGGGAGGCTGGTGTTTTTGACTAGCTAGCCTCTTTGATTATTTCAAAGGGCCTCGGATAAAAGCAGCTTAGAAAATATAAAGACCTCTGATTTCCTTCCAGAGGCACAGTGCAGGAGCACGGAAGTAACACTTAACCATCAGCATTTCTACAGTTCTCAGGCTACAGCCAGAAAATGCCAGCTTTCAGGCCTGTCAGCAGACATTTTTCTTAAGTATTTGAAGTACCTCAGCGATGTTATTTACACGGCCTCTTGTGCATTGGCAATCCCGCCTTTGAAGTCCATGGTTTTAGGAAAGTTGAATACAGCTTGCTTGAAGTTAAGCAAATAACTCATCCACGTGCAATGGAAGTCTGGTCATATTATAAAACACACTTTAAGCTGTTACGTGCAGCTTTCCAGAAAACAATCTAAAACAAGATTTTGACAGTGAACATTTCAGCACTAGCCGTTAATCAGAAACCATTAGTTTTCTTTCTGGTCCTATCTCAGAGCAGATCTTTCTCTTCGCAGTTTAACAGAGGGAGCGCAGAGCAGCAACATGCCCTGCAGCTGTGCAGAGATTGGCTCTGTTTTCCAATGTGGTTACAATTTTCATCCAAACTTTGGGCAGTGTTGAGCTCCACTTTCAATCTTGCTGCAAGGTCTCAACAATGAAATAAATACAGGGCATATAAAAATATCTAAAACGACAGGTAAAAAATATCAAGGAGTCATTCCTGAGATATATTTCCAAAAACAAATAAGCAAACAAAACTAATTATTTGTTCGATTTGAACTATTCTCTTAACCAAATAGGTGCCATAAATCCTGATCATCTAGGACACACTTAATCCATATCTACGTAAAATTTTCCTTACGATTTCACATTTTGCTTGTACGCTTTCAGTACACAAATACCTTTACAAGATTTTTGTGAAATCCTGATATTTTAATAGTCAATAGAAATAACAACTGCATTTAGAAATGCTAAACATTTGAAAACAAAATCACTTTTTCTTTTAAGTAATAAACACATACTGCAGGCAGAGACATAAACTGTGCACTCTACATTTTGGGCAAAGTAGTGTTTGTAAATGGACTGGAACGTAAGCAGGCTATTGATCGCTGCCACTCGGCCGGCCAAGCACAAGCAGCTCCCAGCAGAATTGTTCCCTCTTGCCGCTGCCCTTTATTTAACTGCTTGTTAAATGGAAGACAGATAACACAGGCATGAGATAAAACAATGCTGTTTGGGAACGCCTTTGAACAAATCCAATTATATGTTAATAGAGCTTGCAGGAGCGGGGTCTGATCCTGCTGGCTGTGGAAAACCAGCAAATTAACTCTGGGGAAAGCTCTCGCTGGTACTCAGCACCATCCTGGGCAAGGACCGCAGCTCCTCATGGATCCTCAAGTCTCTCCACACGAGCTTTTCCCAATGACATTTAACCCTGCTAAACTGCAAGTCCATCTGATTCCTCTGAGTGAAGATTTCTAGCTAACAGGCTAGCAATAAAAGCAATAATAATAATAAAAAAAAAAAAAAGCAAAGATGGGCACAGGGCACAGGCAGTACACAAATTAATGCATTTAGATCGTAGGTTTACTAGGGCAGCAACTGTATTGCTCCACGTCCAAGTCACGTGTACCATTATAGAAACCTGTTTACTGCTGGTCAGTAACCATGCCTATAACAACGACAACTGGTAGCGAAAAGCCCCCAGAACGCTTAATCCAACAACTCATAGCTCATTTCTAAACAACTCTTAAGAGCAGTGGTGCTATGATGGATGGCGCCTTACTTGAAATCTCCTCTCCCGAAAAGCACAGAACTGCCAATATTTGTAAGCTTTACTTGTAGAGGTCAGCAAATATAATATGCAAATATGTGGGAAAATGCATTTTGATTGATTAGATCAGCTTTGGAGAGAGTGGAGAGAGTTCTTTTTTATGGATATTTATCCTTTCATCTTTTCCACTGTGCTGCTTGTTAGTGCATATGGAGTTTTTTGCATGTATTTTTAAATACTAGTAAGTGTGGAAGACATAGGAAAGGCTTTTCAGTGGATTTTCTCTTACTTTATTGAAGTGAGGTCAGAGCTAATGCTGACCTAATCATATCCTGTTAAACTCCAACACACATATTTCCCAAGTACTTAGTGCATTATCGAGAATCAACCTAAACTATGGAGCGAGAAGCACAACTAAGAATCCCATCTTTATAAATATTTCAAGTGCTGGTTATTAAAGCAAACATCACAGTAGCATTGGCTTTTCTCTTTCATCTGCATAAACATACTTGGGAATACGCCAGCTTTTTCTATCTAAAATTGTCACCAATAGGTGGTGCTAACTATTTCCAAATTGATTACGGGTTCGTCCCCTTTGCTCCTCAAGCAAATTCTCCTGCCTGCCTCATATTCCTGCCAGATCTTCCTCAAAGCCTGTTCTTGATGACATGCGATTCCCAACAGATTAATCTAATCTTTTCATATTCCTTCTTTGCTGCTCTGACCTTTAGTTGCTCTTGCATGCTGGTCTTTGGGTTTTCCCTGCGCTCCAGTTGGTTGCAGCCAGCTGTCAAGCAGTAACTTCTGGGAATGCGATTCCCGCTCCCAGGGTTTTGGCTGCTCTCCCGAAGAAAACTTACCTTTGTCTTTGTTCTAAGTTCTTTGATCTTGGCTGTATTTTTCCATTCTTTCTGGAAACAGGTCTTAACGTTGCTCCAAAACAAATATATCATTTTCACTCAAACTCATCTTTAATGCAACTTGTTAAAATTCGTCTTTGAAAGCAAAAGGGAAAATGTAGTGAAAGTTAAAGGTCATATAAATACACAGCAAAGTCAGGTATAGAATAACTGGTGACTTCAGTCTTTTAACTTGAGCAAGGATATTCTTCAAGCTCATTGATCCAGAATTCAAACCAATAGATATTTGCTGTTTTCAGTGACTGTCAGTCTCAGAGCAATAGCCCATTACTCCAGCTAGCAGTCATCGTAGTGCTAATTCTCCTGATGTAAGCCATGACATCAGATTTGCACAGATGGGAGAACCAGGCTGCCCTCTGCCCAGCTGTCAGCGCTGCAGGTTACATTGCCCTGGGCTCTGTGCTGGAGCCAAGAAGTGCCAGTGGCTGCGGGGCCAGAGCAGGACCACGTGAGCCAAGCCTCCACGCTGGAGATCAGCATACCTAGTTTTGTAGCTGTGATACTACAGGTACGTATTTGCATTTGTAACAGCATGGTGTGTTAAGACAACAGAGTGGATCAAGGCTTTCATTGGGACAGAGGCAAAGAAATGTCCAGTTTCTGGATCTCCTCTGCATTTAAGTATGCCTGATCTGGAGCCCTACGTCTTGGGCAGTTTTGGGCATGCACACCTTTTGAACTTGGGACCCACTGGAATGAGGCAACAACCAAGCAGTTTGAGAGGTGGCCACTTCACTACTAAATCACATCTGTAGGTGATGGCTGAATTCCCAGGCTATGCAATGCAGCCTCCTCGACTTCAGACAGAATCCTTCTTCTCTGAAAGGTCAAGACACAAGAAGGGACACCTCAGTCATTTAATCTAGCACCTCTGCGTCAGCTTTTCTTTTTCCTCCAGCCTGCCCTGAGTTAGCTGTTACTGCTGTTACTGATCCTTCCTCCTGCCAGTGGGAGGGAAGAGTCTCGTGCCCTCTCACGTGGCCTCCAAGGTCCATCTGACACTTTGCTGAGGTTTCAGTGTCCTGCACCTAGACCCCATGCAGAGAGCTATTAGCTTACTTTCCAAGACTGTCTTTTTTTTTCTTTAGCTGAAAGGTACGAAGCAATGCCTAAACTGCAGCTTCTAACGTCTGCATTGCTCTAGATAAGATCTTGCTGACCCTGTAAGAGATTTCACAATAAAAGAAATTATTTTGTTGCATCAGTATGATTTATGAGTATTGAAATGTAGATAAGAATCCTAGCAAGGGAAATAGATACCTGATATAAGGAAAAAAGGTACTGTTTAGGTACACATATCGGAAACATCGGCTTCCTTATCATGGCTCTGAAGAAACCAGATCAGGTTAACCATATGATCCAAAACATAATGGAGTGTTTCCTTCCATTAATTTTAAAGACCTCAGAAAATCAGTATATTAGTAAGTGTCTGGAAGGGTGAAATGGATGTCCTGAGCTCGAATGTTCCTCTTTTGTCTCCAGTAGGTTTTACACTAATCTGACTGTGTTGTAGAGGTTGATGAAGCAACCATCTTTCACTTAATATCACTGCAAGTCACAGTATAAGACTTGTAAATTCACTGAAGAAACTGAATCATCTGCGAAGAGGAACTTTCCTGATGCTTGACTAAAGATGCAAGGGAAGAGAAAGGCACAGACATGAGTGGAAAGTCAGACCTACCCTAAATAAGCATGACCCTGAGAAAAAGCCTGGAGAGGCAGTTTTTGAATTATACTGCCTGCAACAGACTTGCTAGAAGCAAAGAAACTGTCTTTGTTTACTTAATCCCTCCAATGCCCAAAGGAACAGGGCTCAGAAGTTTTGTAAGGAACAGCTTTGCATCAGTTTCTCCTAAGCAGAGTAACTCACAAGGCCTCCACATTTTTGGCCAGAAAGAGCCTTGGAACAGATTAGAAGCTTTGCAGGTTGCTCTCCTGTTGATCAAGAAGCCTGTCCTGTAGGAATGCATCTTTTAAATGCTTCCTCTACCTGCACACACTGTGTGTGTAGATACAGACAGAAAACAGATTCAAGAAAATCCCATGTCAAGCTGTGTGCAACTAACAGCACCACATGGCTCTGCCACAGCCACCAGCGGTGCCCGAGCCTCCTTTTTGCTGTTGGTAAATCATCGACACGTAGTGACCACTGCACGTTTATTCGCTCGTTTAACCTCGACAGAGGTCGAAGAGAATTAAGCTTGAAATAGAGATGTGCAAAAGATTACTTAGTACCATTAAATGTAATGTCTTTTCCACTAATAGTTAAGACAGTTTCTGTCTGAAGCATTCTTGGCTCAGTTGTACGGCAGAAAAAAAAAGACATTTTTATGTCTTTCTGCTGTTTCCCAGTTTAGATGCTTTCTTTTATTCATTGTTTTATTTCTTTGCTCTGTGTTAGAAGGTTCCAACTTGTTTTTCCTGTTTCCCAGTGTTCCTAATAAAAACTACAGCAACAAAAGGGCAATAAAAGATTAATTCACGGTTCAGCGGGGATTTTATCATTCAGTCTTCATGCATTCCCCATCCCAAATCCACAAACAGTAAATCATGATTTAAGCCAAGGGATCACAGCAGAAGGTAGAGCTGAGGGTATCTCCTGACCTTTACTCACATCATTAGACAAGTGGGAATACTACTTGGAATTAGCTGAATAGGTGCTTATTTTGTAAGCATAGGTGTTTTATTTTGTTCCTGCAAAAATTATTGTAAATTGTATTACTTCACCGTGGAATGACTAAACAACTGGGTTTTTGCTCCAATCTGTAGGTGTTATTGTATAGACTTCATGCTACTCATAAGATGTCTATATGAGCCACACACACGAGGAAGGCCAAGTGCACAGAACCAAATCAGAGTCTTCAAATGTCGCTGCTAGGCTTAAGAATCAACCACCTACGTTGTAAAAATAGTTCTGTCTTCCCACCTGCCATTTAAAGAAATAGGGCATGCTGCTCCTTCAGCAGGTGACGGAAGCAGCGGTGTGGGTGTTGCGTGTGGTGGCCCTGCCACGCATAGGGAGGGGACGGGTGGGTGAGCACCACCAGCAGAACCAGGCACTGGCGGGCAGTGGGGGCTCGGCCCGGCCCTGTCCTCAGGGGTGCGAGTGGGCAGCACACCGGCACGCAGCAAGGTTTTACCGTCCTGAACAGAGCCCACGGTGGACACGTGCACAGGAAGGAAGATGTGGTGGGCTGGTTTTCTGATCAGCAACCTTCAGTGTTGCACTTACTTCAGCTAATCAGCCCAGAGGTCCCACAGAGCTAAACGCAGATACCCTTTTTTTCTCTGATAGCAGGCTGGGGATCTGTGGGCAGAGTTCAGCCACGATGCTAAAATCCCATTCAAGCAGAAATGTCACGTTATTTACTTACTAAAACAATGCTGTTATTACAAAGACATGTTAGGAGTGAAAATATGACAGCATCTATTTTGAGTTGTCATTGATCTTTAATTTGCTGTGACCTGAAGGTTTTCTATGTAGTCAGTGCTTTTTGGCCAAAATATATGACTGCAGGGAAATGAGTAAATGAGTGCCAGAGATGTTCTTTTTTTCCTATGAAAAGACTGAAATTGCTTTGTGTAAATGTGTGGAAAATGCTGATATTTTGTTTCTATAAATACTTTGCCTCCTGCGTGCTGTATTTCATTTGTGCTGTTTCCTAGGAGTATTTGGCTTCTTATCACTTTTACGCAGGGTGCTGAATACAAATGAGCTACAGTTTACCCAGCAACCAATCTGTGGAGCATTTCTGACTGTTGAGCATTTCCTGCGCAAGAGTAACTACTGAATGAAGCAGATTACCCTGTACACTTGCAAAACACTGAGGATTATAAAGCATGCATTTAGTGGGTAAATACACAGAGGAAAATGCACAGACGCTCTCTGTTTCTATATATATGGACATGCATGTACATGGATATATCTGGGTGATGTAAAAATAAAAAACTGAAATAATTCATCATTTTTAATGAGAATTTAAATATAGGGAAGGGAAAAAAATCACAGTTGCGTTTCTTATTCTCAGTGTCACCACCTACAAGCAGGCTCCTTGTTTATGGAGCCTATGAACAGGGCTCTGGTATAACAGGTTCAAATGATCACAGGATAATCCAGGTTGGAAAAAAAGGAGGTCTCCAGTCCAACCTCTGCTCAGAGCAGCACCAGCTCTGAGGTCAGATCAGGTTGCTCAGGGCTTGCTATGGTCATTTCTTGAAACCCCCGAGGATGGAAATTGCACAGCCTCTCAGGGCTGTCCTACCGCCTGACTGCCCTCCTGGGGAAAGCCTTTTTCCATGTATCCGGTCTGAACCTCTCTTGTTTCATCACCTGTTTTCCCTCATCCTCCGACCATGAGGTAAGAGCGAAGCACCTGGCTCTGTCTCCTTGATGACCTCCTTGTAGATGCTGGAGGGCTCTTGGTAGGTGCTCCTGAAGCCACCTGTCCTCCACGCTGAACAGGCCCAGCTCCCTCAGCCTCTCCTCACAGGGAAGTGCTCCAGGCCCTGGCCAGTTTGGGGTCCCTCTGCTGAACTCACCCCAGCTGATCATCCTCTTGCTTTTACTTGAGGGGGGCAACACTGGGCACAGGACTGCAGCCACGGTCTCACTACTGCTGAGTACAGGTGGATACTCAATGCTTCCAGGCTTGAACCTGCCTTCTTTGCTAACATACATTGGGACAAGCTTCTTAGTGCACTGGATTAGGTTTTATGTTGTAGTAAACGTAGGTAAGTGAAACCACTAAGTATAAAACATGCTTTAATACGGTGTAATGTCAGTAAATACAGAACCTATTTACTGAAAATACTACTTACATCCTTCAGTTTAAGCCTGTAGCACAGCAGTTACCACACCTGATTTTCATGGGATTAGGATAAGAGAATGTGAACTGAGGGCCTCTTGGATGAAAATGAGTGTTCATCCCGATGTTCTCTGGGTGGGAAAGACAAGTGGGAGGGCACTCAGCCATGAGCGACCCATCTTCAGGCAGTTGCTTTATGAAGAAAGAGCTGATGAGGGGACAGAAACATCTACAAGTATTCCAGTGTATAAATGCTGTGGTGGAAATGGAGCTCTTGAGATATAAAACCAAGCAGGACAGATTTACAAGGGAGAGAAAGGAGCACACAGGGATTGACAAGGCCCCTTCAGGCAGCACTACCGCCTTCGTGCTTCCAGCAGCATTTAGCACACCTAGGCCCCACAAGGGACCGAAATCACATAGAAATTACGATGAAGATGAGCAAATCTATCAAAGATGGCACCAAATGCTATGCTGCCAGTATAGCCAAGCTGCTCCGGTCTTGGACTGTTCTGTCTGTTCTCCTTTGCTGTGAAAATGGGGTTTCACTTACCTGAAATTCAGAAAATATCCATAGCACTTTCTAGCAGATACAAAGCTATGTCAGATCAAGTCTGTCTACTTTGAACAAAACTGGTGTTTACAACCTACAAGCCAGGCAAAGCCTGTTGTGTGACAGACACAATCTTTAGCCTTGTCTCAAATGTGCAGAAGCCAAGATAATTTGGGGTCATTTTCAATAAAATTGGGAATGCAGAGAGTTGGTGCTTTTCTGAAGTACTTGAGTGCACATGGAATCAATAAGCAAAATTGGGGTGAAGTGGTCAGGGAACTGCAGTTGATCAAGTAGCATCAAAATTTATTAGCTGATTGGAGAATTTCTCAGTAAACAGGTACATACAAGGCAAAATCTAGCCTTCCTTATCTTAACAGTCCCCTGCCATGATTCCCACAAAGCCTGCTTTCCTTCTCCCACAGGCTCCCTGTCTCTGCCTCCGTTTTTTTGTGGGGGTTATCTGAATTATGGGTTATCTAAGGATTTATTTTCAAATGCCTATGGTTTTGAGGAACTGCAGGTTATCTGAGCATTGGCCATACAGAAAAAACAAACAAACAAACAAAAAAACAGTAATTCTGTCTCATTGATTTCAAAGGACATAATCCACATACAATTGCTACACTTTTTCTGTAGCCAACACAACAGATATTCTGTCCATGAGAATATAAAGGATGAATTTTACTTTCATTTACAAGCTTAATTTAGAATTTTTTTTACAGAGTTTAAGGTGGAGAGAGAAAAATGAAAATTCCTGGTTGATTTTATGGTGATCAAATACTGCACTGACTTTCACATAGCAACTGAAATGCAGTCATCCGGCAAATACAAAAATCTCTTTGTGTTGTAGAATCGCCATCCTCTCTACTGGCTTTTTTCCTTTTGCCTAGTGCTGTAAGTAAATGAGACTTCTGTTACGGCACTGTCTGCTTTGCACTGCCTATTTGCCAGAACCCTTGGATAACTTTTGAACTCCTTTGGTTTGACCCAGTTTTGAAAGAAGGACAGGGGACGCGGAGACCCTGAGTTCCCACTGAGAGCTGGTGCAAGGAAGAGATTCTCTCAGCCCCGGCCGAGGGGCGGGCAAGGAGCACTTGGCCGCTACCTGTTCCGCTGACCCTTCTGCTAATGCATTTTCTCCAGAAAGGCCTATTGCCAGGTAGGACTGTAGGTGAAGCTAGGTGTGAAAACCTCTGGGGAACCCCAACTTGTCCTGCCTGTTCCTCTTTCTCCCCAGTGTGCCCTTCCCAGATCTGGGGGCTTGGAGCCACAATGAACCCATGTTTAGGGGCCTTTTGGAAAACACACATGCAAGGACAATGTGCGTGACCGAATGCTCTTTTTCCGGCAGCGTGTAACATGAGTAACAACCTCCACCACATGGAGCACACAGCTTACGTCTGGTGCAAGAGACAGGGGTGGAGAGCAGGGTGTCACTGCAGAAGACTGTTCTTCCAAAGTAGGACTTGGCAAGCTGTAGTTTTGTTTAATTTCTGAGAAATTTTTTTTAATAGCTTGTGAAAGTGTACCTTGTAGTGCTGCGTTTCAGCAAAGAAAACTGCTTTCATGCTTCCTTAAAAGAAAACTGCAGGAACATACCAGGTGCGTGATCTGGAACAGAAAACTTCAGAAGGCACAAGCAAAGGACATTTAATCCTGACCAAGCAGACTAAACATTTGGTACAAAAGCTGGAGAACATTCAAGAGAATAATAATGTACTCTGCATGTTGCAGTCCTTCTCCTCTAGCAGTTGGAGTCCAAAAAGGTCACATCAACCAAGAGTGCAGAAAGAAAGGAAAACACTCAGCAAGATGAATATTGCTCAGAGCATTAATTTTCCCATACCTTCTTCCACAGCAGGGTCACAAGGAATTAAGAGCGCTCATAGCAGGAACACTTCTACTGACACACTTTCCTCTCACCCAAATTTTTTTCAAATTTCTTACTTTGGGCAGGTGGTTGGTTGCGATCCAACAAAACTCATTTTTATTTGCAAATTAACCTAATTAATCATTTTCTCAAACAGAAGGTTGAAATCTTTCTTCCTTTCTACACTTCTCATTTCATACGGGGTGGGCTGATCAGCAGCTTTCTGTCCACTGTCAAGCCACCATGAAAATACAGTGAAAGGATTTACATTATTATTATACAGAATAAAGCGAGGGGGTTATGAGAAAGAGGTTGAGAAGTAGAAATGATAATGTGTGAGAAATACCTTCCTGATCTTGAAGAAACAGCATTGGCAACTTTCACATCAGATATGTACTTGAATATTTATGTGCTCCTAAATGTTTGTGTGATTCCATTCCTCTTTGCATTTCCAGCTAAACACCCGAGATTTTGGAAAAGATAAAGAGTCATTGTGTTAGCAGGAATGACAATGATAATATTGTAATACTTCGAAGTAACAAGATGTCTGAGCCATTCTCAACTGGGAATCATAGTATTTTCCATCCAGTGTCCACTTTGAGGACCATGCCCTTACACATGTGTGCACTTGTACACGTTCCTGTGCACGCTTGACTGTGGGGACTGCTTAAAGCCACGGCATATCCTTTGCACCTCATATATCTGGTTAGATTTTTATATCATGCTCATTGACATGCTGTCTGAGTGCTTCCTTCATTGTTACCCATTTTAAATGCCATTTTATCTATGGGTATCTGATAGAACAATCATTCATAAGCAGTTGACTTCATTTATTTATGTCATGACTTAAATGGATGCACCTGCAAGTCTACATAAAAAATCACGTAAAACTATGAACTGAAATTTGAGGGAGAGCAACAGAATGCACCTTACGGTGTTGCTTCTAGGTCTTTGGAGCTCTATTTCAACACCTTTTTTCTTCGTAAAGAAAGAAGTGAGAGGATTTCATTTTTATGCAGGGCTTCCATATGGATACAGCAGACATCACTTTTTAAACAAGCAATTTCTGAATGTTCTTTTAAGGAAATGTATATATGCACGTGGCTGTGTGCGTGTGGCTGTGTGCGAATGCATATTTGTATTTCGACACCCCCACGCACCTGTTTTCTGTCATTCGAATATTCAGAAACAATCACTCATTTTTAATTTTGGCAAGACAGGGCTACCTGCTGCGTCCTGCTGCCGCTCCAGGCTCCCTCCTCAGCCTCCAACAACCCCCCAGCTCTGGGTGCAGACTCCCTCCTGCGCAGCACCTCATCTTCGCTGCACCTGCCTCCCCTCCACGTCCTCCTCCGACGGCCCCAAAGCCCCACGCAGCAGGTGAAGCCACACAAAACCTGTCAGGAGGGGACAGCAGCAAATCCTCCTTCCTCTTCCCCGCAGAGGGGGAGGTGGTCAGCGAAGAAGTTCCAGCTAAATCAGAAAACGGCTTGTCTGCGAAATTCATTGTAGGTAGGGACAGCAGGTTAAAAAGTCTTCCCTTCTGAAAAGGGGCCTGCATGAAACAGCTCAAATTTGCAGATTTGAGTTATGGAATTGGGATCATAAAGTCTTGGGGATGAAATAGGTGTGTTTCTTTCAGAGAAGGTGCTTTATATGCCTATAGGAAACTGCGGGCATTTAAAACTGCAGCAACCCCACCAACCGAGGCTGCATTTCCTGACAGCGTGTTCGTGCCACTTGGAAAGGGTGAACACGTTGGTTTGAGCCCAGAGACAGGAGAAGAGGCAACGGGCGCAAACTGGAACACAGGAGGTTCCCTCAGAACACCAGGGAGCACTTCTGTGCTGTGGGGGTGACCGAGCACTGGCACAGGCTGCCCAGAGAGGCTGTGGAGTCTCCCTCTTCGGGGATCTTCAGAAGCTGCTTGGACATGGTCCTGGGTGGCCTGCTCTGGGTGGCCCTGCTTGAGCAGGGTGTTGGACCAGATGCCCTCCAGAGGTCCCCTCAGCCATTTGTGATTCTGTGAATGCACCAAGGGCTTCCCAAAGTGGCACCCCTGGATGGCCACAGCAGCTGTGTTTCATGGAGAAAACTCTCGTCACAACTTTGCAACTGTTTGGGGAAATTATTCTTGTACCTTCTTTATTTCTGGTATCTTTCTTGCATTTTTTCCTTGCTTTACAATGAGAGCATAAAGCACTCATGACCCAGCTGCAGGAGGAAAATCCGGCAGGGCTCAGGGTCTGCAGCAATTTCTGTGTGCTTGCCAATGAAACGAGCATCCTGAGATTACCGCGGTTGTTAAGATGCAGATGGCATGCATAATAGCTCCTGCGAAGTGTGTTATATGAATCATTAAAACCACTGAGTACACTATACATATATATAAACTGGGAGTAACACCGACCGCAAATCACTTCTCTGCCCTGTTTCAACCAAATCAAACGGTAAAGGAGCTGCCCTACTGGCTCAGCTCTTGCCCGCGTATTCCCAACTTCTGCCTCGTGGGGGGCCTGTGCAGGGGAGGGGGGAGAGGAGAAGGGCCGGCGCTGCTCAGCGTGAGGAGCAGAGGCCTCGCAAACGCCGAGAGCCAGCAGGCGCGACTCGCGCCAAGGGAAACCCTGCGGCGGGCTGCCCGGGAGGCCGCAGCACCCCAGACCATTTCCTGCCCTACAGCGGGAGCCCCGGGGCCGAGCCACTGCCCTCACCACCGTCCCCGGTCACCCGGGCTCGGGGCCGGGCCGCGCAGCCGCGGGGCGGCACCGCCTGACGTCAGCGCGCGGGGGGCGGCGGCAGG